>JABUQX010063065.1:0-15538 GCA_015478945.1 Trachelipus rathkii
TTATTTTATGTATTTCATGTTATCGGTTTCATGGAATACATAAATTTGGGATCTAAGGTAATTTACGGCAGGTGTTTGAGGTATCTTCCTTTAAGAACCGTGAAAAATTTACAATATGATGTAGTGATAAAGCGTAGTCAAGGTTATGGTATATTGTTTACTGGTAAATAACAAGAATCTAAATTTGTTTAATACGTTTCTGTTAAACGGTTTCCAGATAATTAATTTGGGCTCGCTAGTAATTAGGCAGGTGTTTGATGGTTCTCCTTTGCAACAACCGTGAAAAAATTTACAATTTGATGTTAGTGATAAAGCATAGTCATGCTTATTTGTGTTGTTATATGTAAAAAATTAAAGAAATGTAATTTTATTTACCCTTTATTCATTGTTAGATCGGTTTCAGATAATAATTTGGGCTCCTAGGTAATTTATTCAGGTATTTGAGGTATCTCCTTTGCACAACCGTGAAAATTTACAATTTGATGTAGTGATAAAACGTAGTCAAAGCTTATTTATATGTTTATATGTGTAATAACAACTAAATCTAAATTTGTTTTTATAATATGTATTCATGTTAGAATTCGTTTCAGATAATATTGGGCTCCTGGTAATCTTAGAACAGTGTGTTTGATGTATTCTTTGCACAAATTCCGTGAAAAATGATAGCAAATTTTGATGTTAGTGGATAAAGCGTATTCCAAGCTTATTTATATTGTATTATATGTATCAAGGAAATCTAAATTTGTTTTAATATGTATTCATGTTAGATCGGTTTCAGATAATAATTTGGGTTCCTAGGTAATTTAGGCAGGTGTTTGAGGTATCTCCTTTGCACAACCGTGAAAATTTACAATTTGATGTAGTGATAAAGCGTAGTCAAAGCTTATTTATATTGTTATATGTGTAATAGCAAGGAATCTAAATTTGTTTAATATGTATTCATGTTAGTCGGTTTCAGATAATAATGGGCTCCTGGTAATTTAGGCAAGGTGTTTGAGGTATCTTTTTGCACAACCGTGAAAAATGTAAATTGACAATTTGATGTAGTGATAAAGGCGTAGTCAAGCTTATTTATATTGTTATATGTGTATAGCAAGGAAATCTAAATTTGTTTTAATATGTATTCATGTTAGATCGGTTTCAGATAATAATTTGTGCTCCTAGGTAATTTAGGCAGGTGTTTGAGGTACCTCCTTTGCACAACTGTGAAAAATTAACAATTTGATGTGGATAAAGCGTAGCCAAACTTATTTATATAGTTATCTTATAAAAAGCCAGGAATATCCTACATTTTGTTTTTAATATGTTTATTTAAATGTTAGATCGGTTTCAGAAAATAATTGGGCTCCAAGGTAATTTTAGCAGGTGTTTTGAAGGTATTTCTTTTTGCACAACCGTGAAAAATTTTAAAATTTAATTTTTGATGTTAAAGACGGAGTTAAGCTTATTTATTATGTTATATAGGTAATAGCAAGGAATCTAAATTTGTTTTAATGTTTTCATGTTAAATCGGTTTTAGATAATAATTTGGGCTCCTAGGTAATTTAGGCAGGTGTTTGAGGTACTTCCTTTGCACAACCGTGAAAAATTTACAATTTGATGTAGTGATAAAGCGTAGTCAAGCTTATTTATATTGTTATATGTGTAATAGCAAGGAAATCTAAATTTGTTTTAATATGTATTCATGTTAGATCGTTTTCAGATAATAATTTGGGCTCCTAGGTAATTAAGGCAGGTGTTTGAGGTATCTCCTTTGCACAACCGTGAAAATTTACAATTTGAATGTAGTGAACAAAAGCGTAGTTAAGCCTTTATTTATATTGTTCTCACTGTGTAATAGCAGTGAAATCTAAATTTGTTTTATATGTTAATTCATGGTAGAATCGGGTTTCCAGATAATAAATTTGGGCTCCTAGGCTAATTTAGGCAGGTTTTTGAGGTATCTCCTTTGCACAACGTGAAAAATTTACTATTTGATGTAGTGATAAAGCGTAGTTAATCTTTTTTATTTTCTTATATGTGTAATAGCAAGGAAATCTAAATTTGTTTTAATAATATTATTCATGTTAGATCGGTTTCAGAATAATAATTTGGGCTCCTAGGTAATTTAGGCAGGTGTTTGAGGTATCTCCTTTGCACAACCGTGAAAAATTTACAATTTGATGTAGTGATAAAGCGTAGTTCAAGCTTATTTATATTGTTATATGTGTAATAGCAAGGAAATCTAACTTTGTTTTATATGTTTTCATGTTAGATGGTTTTAGATAATAATTTGGGCTTTCCTAGGTAATTAGGCAGGTGTTTGAGGTATCTCCTTTGCACAACCGTGAAAAATTTACAGTTTGATGTAGTGCTAAAGCGTAGTCAAGCTTATTTATATTGTTATATGTGTAATAGCAAGGAAATCTAAATTTGTTTTAATATGTATTCATGTTAGATCGGTTTTTCAGATCAATAATTTGGGGCTCCTAGGAAATTTAGCCAGGTGTTTGAGGTATCTCCTTTGCACACCCCCTGGAAAAATTTACTATTTGATGTAGTAATAAAGCATAGTCAATCTTTTTATATTGATATGGGGGTAATAGCAAGGAAATCTAAATTTGTTTTATATATGTATTCATGTTAGATCTGGTTTTCAGATAATATTTGGGCTCCTAGGTAATTTTAGGCAGGTTTTTGAGGTATCTTTTTTGCCACAACGTGAAAAATTTAAAAATTTGTTGTAGTGATAAAGGGTAGGCAAACTTATTTATTTTTTTTTATGTGTTAAAGCAAGGAAATCAAAATTTGTTTTAATCTGTATTTCCTGTTAGATCGGTTTCAGATAATAATTTTGGGCTCCTAAGGTAATTTTAGGCAGGTGTTTTGAGGTTCCTTCTTTGCACAACTGTAAAAAATTTACAATTTGATGTGGTGATAAAAGCGTAGTCCAAGCTATTTTATATTGTTATATGTGTAATAGCAAGGAAATCTAAATTTGTTTTAATATGTATTCATGTTAGATCGGTTTCAGATAATAATTTGGGCTCTTAGGTAATTTAGGCAGGTGTTTGAGGTATCTCCTTTGCACAACCGTGAAAAATTTACAATTTGATGTAGTGATAAAGCGTAGTCAAGCTTATTTATATTGTTATATGTGTAATAGCAAGGAAATCTAAATTTGTTTTAATATGTATTCATGTTAGATCGGTTCAAGATAATAATTTGGGCTCCAATGTAATTTAGTGCAAGTGTTTGAGGTACTATCTTTGCACAACCGTGAAAAAATTTACAATTTGATGTAGTCGATAAAGCGTAGTCAAGCTTATTTATATTGTTATATGTGTAATAGCAAGGAAATCTAAATTTGTTTTAATATGTATTCATGTTAGATCGGTTTTAGATAATAATTTGGGCTCCTAGTTAATTTAGGCAGGTGTTTGAGGTATCTCTTTTGCATAACCGTGAAAAATTTACAGATGGTGTAGTGATAAAGCGTAGTCAAGCTTATTTATATTGTTATATGTGTAATAGCAAGGAAATCTAAATTTGTTTTAATTTGTATTCATGTTAGATCGGTTTCAGATAAATAATTTGGGCTTCCTAGGTAATTTGGCAGGTGTTTGAGGTATCTCCTTTGCACAACCGTGAAAAATTTACAATTTGAATTAGTGATAAAGCGTAGTCAAACCTTTATTTATTTTTTATATTGTGTAATAGCAAGGAAATCTAAATTTGTTTATTATGTATTCATGTTAGAACGGTTTCAGATTATAATTTGGGCTCCTAGGTAATTTAGGCAGGTGTTTGAGGTATCTTCTTTGCACAACCGTAAAAAATTTACAATTTGATGTAGTGATAAAGCGTAGTCAAGCTTATTTATATTGTTATATGTGTAATAGCGAGGAAATCTAATTTGTTTTAATACTGGTATTCATGTTAGATCGGTTTCAGATAATAATTTGAGCTCCTAGGTAATTTAGGCAGGTGTTTGAGGTATTTTCTTTGCACAACCGTGAAAAATTTACAATTTGATGTAGTGATAAAGCGTAGTCAAGCTTATTTATATTGTTATATGTGTAATAGCAAGGAAATCTAAATTTGTTTTAATATGTATTCATGTTAGATCGGTTTCAGATAATAATTTGGGCTCCTAGGTAATTTAGGCAGGTGTTTGAGGTACCTTCTTTGCACAACCGTGAAAAATTTACAATTTGATGTAAGTGAAAAAGTAGTTAAAAATTATTTTTTTTTGTTTATATGTGTAATGCAAGGGAATCTAAAATTTTGTTTTAATATAGTTTCATGTAAGATCGGTTTAGATAATAGTTGGGCTTCCTAGGAATTTAGGCAGGTGTTTGGGTACTCTTTGCCACAACCGTGAAAATTTACAGTTCGATGTACGTGCTAAAGGCGTAGTCAAGCTTATTTATATTGTTATATGTGTAATAGCAAGGAAATCTAAATTTGTTTTAATATGTATTCATGTTATATCGGTTTCAGATAATAATTTGGGCTCCTAGGTAATTTGGGCAGGTGTTTGAAGTATCTCCTTTGCACACCGTGAAAAATTTACAATTTGATGTAGAGGAATAAAGCGTAGTCAGCTTATTTATATTGTTATTAGTGTTAATAGCAAGGAAATCTAAATTTTGTATTATATGTATTCATGTTAAATCGTTTTCAGATAATAATTTCGGCTCCTAGTTAATTTAGGCAGGTGTTTGACGGTATCTCCTTTGCACAACTGTGGAAAACTTAATCAATTTTGATGTATGATAAACGCGTAAGTCAAAAACATTATTTATATTGTTATATCTGTAACATGCAAAGAAATCTTAATTTGTTATAATACGTATTCATGTTAGATCGGTTTCAGATAATAATTGGGCTCCTAGTAATTTTTAGGGCAGGTGTTTTGAGGTACTCTTTGCGCAACTTGTGAAAAATTTACACAATTTATGTAGTGATAAAGCGTAGTCAAGGCTTATTTTATATTGTTATATGTGTAAATAGCAAGGAAATCTAAATTTGTTTTAATCTGTATTCATGTTAGAATCGGTTTCAGATATAATTTGGGCTCTTAGGTATTTAGGCAGTGTTTGAGGTATCTTCTTTGCACAACCGTGAAAATTTTACAATTTGATGTTGTGATTAAAGCGTAGTTAAGCTTATTGATATTGTTTTTAATGTGTAATAGCAAGGAAATTTTTTTTTTTTTGGGGGTTTTTTTTTTTTTAAATTAAAAATGGGTTTCATGTTAGAATCGGTTTTAAGATAATAATTTGGGCTCCTAGCTATATTTAGGCAGGTGTTTGAGGTATCTCTTTGCACAACCGTGAAAAATTTTACAATTTGATGTAGTGCTAAAGCGTAGTCAAGCTTTTTATATTGTTATATGTGATAGCAAGGAAATCTAATTTTGTTTTAATATGTATTCACTCTTAGATCGGTTTCCAGATAATAATTTGGGCTCCTAGGTAACTTTTTAGGCAGGTGTTTGAGGTACCTTCTTTGCACAACCGTGAAAAATTTACATTTGATGTAGTGATAAAGCGAGTTTAAGCTTATTTTATATTGTTATATGTGTAAAGCAAGGAAATCTAAATTTGTTTTAATATTGTTTTCAATATGTTAGATCGGTTTGATAAATGTTTGGGCTCTAGGTAATTAGTGCAGGTGTTTGAGGTCCGTTCTTTGCACAACTGTAAAAAATTTACAAATTTATGTAGGTGATAAGCGTAGTCCAAGCTTATTTATATTGTTTATGTGTAATAGCAAAGAATCTAAATTTGTTTTAATATGTTATTCATGTTAGATCGGTTTCAGATAATAATTTGGGCTCCTAGGTAATTTAGGCAGGTGTTTGAGGTTTCCTCTTTTGCACAACCGTGAATAATTTACAATTGAATGTAGTGAAAAAGCGTAGCTCAAGCTTATTTAATATTGGTTATAATGTGTAATATGCAAGGAAATCTAATTTTGTTTTAATATGTATTCATTTAGATTCGGTTTCAATGGAATAATAATTTGGGCTTTAGTAATCTACGCAGGTGGTTTGAAGTATCTCCTTTGCACAACCGTGAAAAATTTACAATTTCTTGTAGTGATAAAGCGTAGGTCAAGGCTTTTTTATATTGTTTATATGTGTAATAGCCAAGAAATCTTAAAATTTGTTTTTAATATGTAATTCATGTTAGATCGGTTTCAATTAATAATTTGGGCTCCTAGGGAATTTTAGGCAGGTTTTGAGGTATCTCCTTTGCACCACCGTGAAAAATTTTACAATTTGATGTAGTGCTAAAGCGTAGTCAAGCTTATTTATATTGTTATACTTGTGTTAATAGCAAGAAATCTAAATTTGTTTTAAATGTATTTCATTTTAGATCGGTTTCAGATAATAATTTGGGCTTCTGGTATTTAGGCAGGTGTTTGAAGTATCTCTTTGCAAAATCGTGAAAATTTAAAATTTGATGTAGTGAAAAAGCGTAGTCAAGCTTATTTATGTATATGTGTATAGCAAGGAAATCTAAAATTTGTTTTATTATGTATTCATGTTAGATACGTTTTCAGATAATAATTGGGCTCCTAGGTAATTTAGGCAGGTGTTTGAGGTATCTCCTTTGCCAACCGTGAAAATTTACAATTTGGATGTAGTGAAAAGCGTAGTCAAGCTTATTTATATGTTATATGTGGAATAGTATAGAAATCTAAATTTGTCTTTACTTAATGTTTCATGTTTAGATCGGTTTCAAGATACATTTTGGGATCCCTAGGTAATTTAGGCAGGTGTTTGAGGTATTCTCTTTGAAGAACTCTGAAAAATTTACAATATGATGTAGTGATAAAGCGTAGTCCAGCTTATGTATATTGTTATATGTGTAATACAAAGAAATTCTAAATTTGTTTTAATACGTATTCATGTTAGATCGGTTCAGATAATAATTTGGGCTCTAGGTAATTTAGGCGCAGGTGTTTGGGTATCTCCTTTGCACAACCCTGTTGAAAAAATTACAATTTGATGTAGTGATAAGCGTAGTCAAGCTTTATTATATTGTTAATATGTGTAATAGCAAGGAATCTAAATTTGTTTTAATGTGTATTCAAGTTAGATCGGTTTCAGATAATATTTGGGCTCCTAGGTATTTAAGCAGGTATTTGAGGTATTTCCTTTGCATAACCCGTAAAAATTTAACAATTTGATGTATGTGATAATAGCGTAAGTCAGAAGCTTATTTATATATTGTTATAACATGTTGTAAATACACTGAAATCTAAAAGTTGTGTTTTTGTTGTGGGGGGGGGGGGTTGTTCGTGGGGATTGGTTTACCTATTTTGTGAAGCCTGGGTAAGGAGGGGGGGGGTGGGAGGGGTTTGGGCCGGGCGGGGGGGGTCGGGCCACAAAGTTTTGGATATGGAGGGTAACTGAGGTTGATATCGTGAGGGCGCAGCTAATAACGGGGAGGGGCTGGGTGGGAAGATAAGGGGATATAATTTTCAGGTCTGAATGGCGTTGTCGGGATTAGTGGGCGGAAGTCAGGGATGGTAGATCGTTTCAGAATAATAATTTGGCTCCCTAGGTAAATTTAGACAGGTGGTTTGATGTATCCCTTTGCACAACCGTGAAAAATGTACAATTTTTGATGTAGTGATAAGCGTATTAAAAGCTTATTTTTTTTTTTTTTTTTTTTAAAAAAAAGAAAAATTTATTTTTTTTTTAATAATATTAATTCATGTTAGATCGTTTCAGATAATAATTTGGGCTCCTAGGTAATTTAGGCAAGGGTTGAGTATCTCCTTTGCACATCCATTTCATCAGTTACAAATGTAGTATCTAAAGCGTAGTCACAGCTTATTTATATTGTTATATGTGTAATAGCAAGGAAATCTAAATTTGTTTTAAATTGTATTCATGTTAGATCGTTTCAGATAATATGTTGGGCTTCTAGGTAATTTAAGCAGGTGTTTGAGGTATGTCCTCCTTTGCACAACCGAAAAAATTTACAATTTGATGTAGTGATAAAGCGTAGTCAAGCTTATTTATATTGTTATATGTGTAATAGCAAGGAAATCTAAATTTGTTTTAATATGTATTCATGTTAGATCGGTTTCAGATAATAATTTGGGCTCCTAGGTAATTTAGGCAGGTGTTTGAGGTACCTTCTTTGCACAACCTGAAAAATTTACAATTTGAAGTGGTAAAAAGCGTAGTCAAACCCCTTTTTATAATAATATGTGTAATAGCAAGGAAATCTAAATTTATTTTAATATGTATTCATGTTAGATCGGTTTTAAATAATAGTTTGGGCTCCTTGGTAATTTAGGCATGTGTTTGAGGTATCTCCTCTTTGCCACACCCGTGAAAATTTACAATTTGATGTAGTGCTAAAGCGTAGTCAGCTTATTTATATTGTTATATGTGTAATAGCAAAGGAATATCTAATTTTGTTTTAATATGTATTCATGTTAGATCGGTTTCAGATAATAATTTGGGCTCCTAGGTAATTTAGGCAGGTGTTTGAGGTACCTTCTTTGCACAACCGTGAAAAATTTACAATTTGATGTAGTGATAAAGCGTAGTCAAGCTTATTTATAATGTTATATGTGTAATAGCAAGGAAATCTAAATTTGTTTTTAATATGTTTTTTTGTTAGGTTCGGTTTTAAATAATATTTGGGCTTCCTAGGTAATTTAGGGGGTGTTTTGGGGTCCCTTTCTTACACAACTATAAAAAGATTTTCTATATGAATAGGAAATAAAGCGTAAGTCAAGCTTATTTATATGTTATATTGTAATAGAAGGAAATCTAAATGTTGTTTTATTATGTTATTCATGTTAATATGTTTCAGATAATAATTTTGCTCCTAGGTAATTTAGGTAGGTGTTTGAGGTATCTCCTTTGCACAACCGTGAATAATTTACAATTTGATGTAAGTGATAAAGCGGGTAAAAAAAAAAGTTCCCCAAGGCCCTTTTTAAAAAAAATTTTTATATTGTTATATGTGTAATAGCAAGGAAATCTAAATATTTTTGAATATATGTATGCATGTTAGATCGGTTTCAGATAATAAATTTGGGCTTCTAGTAATCTAGGCAGGTGTTTTGAAGTATCTCCTTTGGCACAACCGTGAAAATTTACATTTGATGTAGTGATAAAGCGGAGTCAAGCTTATTTTAATTGTTATATGTGTAATACAAGAAATCTAAATTTGTTTAATGATGTATTCATGTTAGATCGTTTTCAGATAATAATTTGCTCCTAGGTAATTTAGGCAAGGTGGTTTGAGTATCTCCTTGCAAACGTGAAAAATTTAACAGTTCGAATGTAGTGCTAAAGCGTAGTCACAGTTATTTAATTGTTCATAGTGTGTTATAAGCAAGGAAAATCTAAAATTTGTTTTTAAATAGTATTCATGTTTAGATCATTTTTAGATAATAATTTGGGCTCTTATGTAATGTAGGCAGGTGTTTGAGGGATTTCTTTGCAAAACCGTGAAAAAATTACAATTTGATGTAGTGATAAAGCGTAGTCAACTTATTTATGTTTTTATATGTAATATAGGAAAGAAATCTAAATTTGTTTTATTAATGTATTCAGTTTAGATCGGTTTCAGATAAAATTTGGGCTCTCTAAGGTAATTTAGGCAGGTGTTTGAGGTTCTCCTTTGCACAACCTGAAAAATTTACAATTTGATGTAGTGATATAACGTAGTCAAGTAGCTTATTTATATTGTTAATGTATAATAGCAAAGAAATCTAATTTGTTATCATATGTATTCATGTACGATCGGTTTCAGATAATAATTTTGGCTTCTATGTAATTAGGCAGGTGTTTAATGTAACTCCTTTGCACGAACGTAGAAAAATTACACTTTGATGTAGTGATAAAGCGTAGTCAAGCTTATTTATATTGTTATAATGGGAAATAGAAAGAAATCTAAATTTGTTATAATATGTATTCATGTTAGTTCTGTTTCATATAATTATTTGAACTCCAAGTTAATTAAGGTATGTGTTTGAGGTTATCTCCTTGCACACCCGTGAAAAATTTACAATTTTGATGTAGTGATAAAGCCGTAGTCAAGCTTATTTAATTGTTTATATGTGGTATAGCAAGGATCTAAATTTGTTTTAATGTGTATTCAAGTTAGATTCGGTTTAAGATAATAATTTGGGCTCTAGGTTAAATTTATTTCATGTATTTTTATTATCTTCTTTGCATAACCGTGAAAATTTAACAATTTGATGTAGTGTGATAAAGCGTAGTCAGCTTATTTATATTGTTATATTGTAATAGCAAGGAATCTAAATTTGTTTTAATATGTATTCATGTTAGATCGGTTTCAGATAATAAATTGGGCTTTCCTAGGTAATTTAGGCGGTGTTTGAGGCCATCTCCTTTGCAACAACCGTGAAAATTGCAATTTGATGTAGTGATAAAGGGTAGTCAAGCTTATTTATATTGTTATAAATGTGTAATAGCAAGGAAATCTAATTTGTTTTAATATGTATCATGTTAGATCGGTTCAAGATAATAATTTGGGCTCCTACGTTAATTTAGGCGGTGTTTTGAGGTTCTCCTTTGCAACAATCCGTGAAAAAATTTAAACAATTTGATGTAGTGATAAAGCGTAGTCAAGCTTAAATATATGTTATATGTGTGATAGCAAGGAAATCTAAATTTGTTTTATATGTATTCATGTTAGATCGGTTTCAGATAAAAATTTGGGCTCCTAGCTTAATTTAAGCAGGTGTTTGAGGTATCTCCTTGCACAACCGTGAGAAAATTTACAATTCTGATTGTTGATAAAGGCGTAAGTCAAGCTCATTTATTATTGTTATATTTGTAAGCAAGGAAATCTAAATTGTTTTAATATGTATTCATTTAGATTCGGTTTCAGATACATAATTTGGGCTCCTAGGTTAATTTAGGCAAGTTTTTGAGGTATCTCATTGCACAACCGTGAAAAATTTAGCAATTGATGTAGTAACAAGCGTATCAAGGTCTTATTTATATTGTTATGAAGTTATACAAGAAAACTTTAAAATTTGTTTAATATTAGTTCATGTTAGATCGGTTCAAGATAATAATTTGGGCTCTAGGTAATTTAGGCAAGGTGTTTGAGGTATCTCCTTGTGCAACACGTGAAAATTCACAGATTGAAATGTGGTGATAAAGCGAGTCAGCTTATATATATGTTATCATGTGTAACTAGCAAGGAATCTAATTTGTTTTAAGTGTATTCAGTAGATTCGGTTTCAGAAAATAATTTGGGGCTTCTAGTATTAAGCAGCTTTTTAAGGTATCCTCTGGTACACAAACTGTGAAAAATTTACAATTTGATGTAGTATGAAAGCGTAGTCAGCTTATTTTAATTGTTATATGTGTAATAGCAGGAAAATCTAAATTTGTTTTAATATGTATTACTGTAGATCGGTTCAGATAATAATTTGGGCTACAAGGTAATTTAGGCAGGTGTTTGAAGTGTATCTCCTTTGCACAAACCTTAAAAATTTAAATTTGATGTTGTGATAAGCGTAGTCAAGCTTTGTTATATTGTTTTATGTGTAATAGCAAGGATAATTAAATTTGTTTTAATATGTAATCCTGTTAGATCGGTTTCATAATAATTTGGGCTCCTAGTAATTTAGGCAGATGTTTGAGGTATCTCCTTTGCACAACCGTAAAAAATTTAAATTGATGTAGTGATTAAAGCGAGTCAAGCTATTCTATATTGTTATATTTCTGTAAATAGGCAAGGAAATCTAACAAATTGTTTAATAATGAATTCATGTTAGATGTTTCAGATAATATTTCGGCTCTAGTTAATTAAGGTAGGTGTTTGAGTATCTCCTTTGCCACAACCGTGAAAAATTACAATTTGATGTCTGATAAACGTAGTCAAAGCTAATTTATTTTGTTATCATGTGTAATAGCAAGAATCTAAATTTGTTTTAATAGTATTCTGTTAGATTTGGTTTCAGATAAATTTGGGCTCCTAAGGTAAGTTAAGGCTAGTTTTAGGTATGTCCTTTGCACAACCGTGAAAAATTTACAATTTGATGTAGTGATAAAGCGTAGTCAACCTATTTATATTGTTATAAGTGTAATAGCAAGGAAAACTAATTTGTTTTAATATGTATTATGTTAGAACGTTTCAAATAATAATCTGTGGCTCCAGGTAATTTAGCAGGTGTTGAGGTAATCTCCTTGCACATACCCGTGAAAAATTTAAATTTGATGTAGTGATCAAAGGTAGTCAAGCTTATTTGTATATTGTTATATGTGTAATCGCAAGGAAATCTAAATTTGTTTTATTGTATTATGTTAGATCGTTTCAATAATAATTTGGGCTCAATCAGTTATTTGCAGGCTGTTTGAAAGGTATCTCCTTTGCACAACCGTTTAAAAATTTACAATTTTGATGTGGAATAAACGTAATCAGCTTATTTTATATTGTTTATGTGTAATAGCAAGGGAAACTAAATTTGTTTTAATATGTATCATCGTTAGATCGATTTAGATAAATATATTTGGGCTCTAGGCATTTAGGCAGGTGTTAGGTAATCTCTCTTAAAACCGTAAAAAATTTACAATTGATGTAGTGATAAAGCGAGTCAAGCTTATATATATTGTTATATTTGTAATAGCAAGGAAATCTAATTGTTTTTAATAGTGTCTTCATGTTGATCGGTTCAGATAAATATATTTTGGCTCTAGGTAATTTAGGCAGGTTTTTGAGGTACTCCTTGTGCAGCACCTATAAAATTTACAAATTTGATTAGTGCATAAAGCTAGTTCAAGCTTATTTATCATTGTTATAATGTGTAATAGAAGGAAACTAAATTGTGTTATATGTTCATGTTAGAACGTTCGGCTTTCAGATAATATTTGCCTCCTAGTAATTGGCAGTGTTGAGGTATCGTCCTTGCAAAAACCGTGAAAATTTACATTTGATGTAGTGATAAAGCGCGTAGTCAAGCTATTTATATTGTTATATTGTAATAGCAAGAAAACCTAAATTTGTTTTAATTTGTATTTCATGTGAAGGTTTCAATAATAGTTTGGGCTCTAAGGTCATTAGGGGCAAGGTTTAGTATCTCCTTTGCACAACCTCTGCAAAATTTACATTTGATGTGGTGAATAAGCGTGTCAGCATATTTAATTGTTATTGTGGTAATAGCAAGGAAATCTACAACTTTGTTTTAATGTGTATCATGTTAGAATCGTTCGATAATAATTTGGTGCTCTATAATTTAGCAGTGTTTAAAGGTATCTCTTTGCACAACCGTAAAAATTTCAGATTTGATGTTGTGATAAACCGTAATCAAGCTTATTATATTCGTTAATGTGTAATAGCAAGGATCTAAATTGTTTACATATGTAGTTCATGTTAGATCGATTTAGATAATAATTGGGCTATAATCCTTAGGCAAGTGTTTGAGGTATCTCCTTTGCACAACCTGAAAAATTTTACAATTTGAGTAGTGATAAAGCGTAGTCAAGCTTTATTATATTGTTATATGTTTTATAGCAAGGAAATCTAAATTTGTTTTAATTAGTTTCATGTTAGATCCGGTTTCAGATAATAATTTGGGCTCTAGGTAATTTAGGCAGGTGTGAGGTATCTCTTTGAAACTGGAAAAAATTAACAAGTTTGAGTGTGATTAAAGGGAGTCAAAATTATTTTATATGTTATATGTGTATCAGCAGAGAATTAAAACTTGTTTTAAATATGTATTCTGTTAGAGTCGGTTTCAGATAATATTTGGGCTCCTAGCTAATTTAGGCAGGTGTTGGTATCTCCTTTGCACAACCTGAAAAATTTACAATTATGTAGTGATAAAGCGTAGTCAGCTTATTTATATTGTTTTAGTGTAATAGCAATGAAATCTAAATTTGTTTAAATATGTATTCATGTTAGATCGGTTTCAGATAAATAATTTGGGCTTAGGTAATTTAGGCAAGTGTTGAGGTATCTCCTTTGCACATATGTGTGAAAATTACAATTTGATTATGATAAAGCGTAGTCTGAAGCTTATTATTTGTTATTAATGTGTAATTAGGCAAGGAAATTCTAAATTGGTTTAAAGATGAATTCACTGCTTAGAATGGTCAGATAATAATTTGGGCTCCTACTTAAATTATTCGGTGTTTGAAGGTATCTACTTGGCACAACCGTGAAAAATTTACCAGATTTAATGTAACGTGATAAGCGTAGTCAACGCCTATTTATATTGTTAATATGTAAAGCAAGGGAAATGTAAATTTGTTTTAATATGTATTCATGTAGATCGGTTTCAGATATAATTTGGGCTCTTAGGTAAATTAGGCAGGTGTTTGAGGTTCTCCTTTGCACAACCGTGAAAAATTTAAAATTGATGTAGTGATAAAGCGTCAGTCAGCTTATTTATATTGTTATATGTGGTAAACCAAGAGATCTAAATTTGTTTAATTGATTCATTCCTTGTTAGTATTTTTTCCAGATAATAATTGGCTCCTAGGCTAAAATTTAGCGCAGGTGTTGAGGTATCCTCCTTTGCACAACCGTGAAAAACATTTACAATTGAATGGTAGTGATAAAGCGGAGTCAAGATTATTTATATTGTTACTATGGTAATGCAGGAAATTTAAATTTGTTTAAATTGTATGTCTATCGTTAGATCGGTTTCGATAAATTAATGTTGGGCTCACTAGGTAATTTAGGCAGGTGTTCGAGTATCTCCTTTGCACAACCGGAAAAAAATTTATCATTTGATGTAGTGATAAAGCGTCAGTTTCTTTTATATAATGTTTATATGTGTAAATAAGCAAGGAATCTAAATTTGTTTTAAATATGTATTCGGTAGATCGGGTTCAGATAATAATTTTGGCTCCTAGGTAATTTAAGCAAGTGTTTGTAGTATCTCCTTTGCACAACCGTGAAAAATGTTACAATTTGTATGTAGTAGATAAATCGTAGTTCAGCGCTTATTTCATATTGTTATAGTAATCAGCAAGCACTAAATTTGTTTTAATATGAATTCATGTATAAGATCGGTTTCAGATAAAAATCTGGGCTCCTAGATAATTTATTCAGGTGTTTGAGTATCTCCTTTGCACAACCTTGAAAAATTTTACAATTTGATGTAGTGATAAAGGTAGTCAAGCTTCTTTTTTTTTATCATGTGTAAATCACAAGGAATCTAAATTTGTCTTAATATGTAATTCATGTTATTTGGTTTTTCAGATAATGAATTTGGGCTCCTAGGCTACATTAGGCGCAGGTGTTTGCGGTATCGTCCTTTGCACAACCCGTGAAAAATTAACAATTTGATGTAGTGATAAAGCGTAGTCAAGCCTATTTATATTTTTATTAATGTGTAATAGCAAGGAAATATAAATTTGTTTTAATAGTGTATTACTGTTAGATACGGTTTCAAATATAATTTGGGCCTCCTGGTAATTTGAGCAGGTGTTTGAGAATTTCCTTTGCCAACCGGTGAGAAAATTTCAAATTTGATGTAGTCGATAAAGCGTAGTCAAGCTTATTTATATTGTTATTAGTGTAATAGCAAA
>JABUQX010063066.1:0-12500 GCA_015478945.1 Trachelipus rathkii
CTCTCTCTCTCTCTCTCTCCTCTCTCTCTCTCTCTCTCTCCTCTCCTCTCCTCTTCTCTCTTCTCCTCTCTCCTCTCTCTCTCTCTCTCTCCTCTCTCTCTCTCTCTCTCTCTCTCTCTCTCTCTCTCTCCCTTCTCTCTTCTCCTTTCTCTCTCTCTCTTCTGCACTCTCTCTTTTGCTCTGGGGAAAAGACATATATATGAAGATAAATATTTATAGATATCAAATCCATAGATATGATTTTTTTGACTTTTTTATTATTAAATAAAAAATTACAATTTATGTTATTTTATTGTAATATTTACAATGAATCTTTAAATATTTATTTTACAAGTTCTTAACGTCACTCGATATATAATATTATATATATATGAACCCTTGTAAAAATTATTTTCAGCTATATATATATATATATATTATATATATTCTTCTTCTTTCTTTCTTCATCCTGTGACCTTATTCTCCCGAATGTACAGAGTATTCCTAATAATTTTGGCAGAGGCTGGCATAAAATCGAACACAATCTTAAATTGCACATATCACAATGGAAAATAAGTTGATTAAATTATTTAACAAAAATCAAGAAAAAATATGAAAGGCGGAACGATAATTTGACAACAATAGCCTCCCTGAGCATAAGATATAAGACTCCAAGGCCCAGCCTTGACACGGAAAATCATAGATTCAATTTTACCCACCTATTCTGATACCTAAAATATTACAATTAGTAGTTGCAGGAAGCAATGACTCTCGTTTATAACAATTTTCGATCAAAAAGATTTTAATATATATATAAAAAAATTAGAAATGACAAATGTATTAAAAGATAGGAAAATTTTGAAATATCGATAATATTTATATATATTAATATAATATTAATATATATATATTTAATTAAATATAAATATATATATATATAGTTATATATAATAATATATATATATATATAATATATTATTATATATATATATATAATATAATAATATATATTATTAATATATATATATATTAATAATATATATATATAGTATATAATATAATATATTTAATATATATATATAATATATATATAATATATATTATATTATATATATATTATATATATGATATATTTTTTATAACACTTTTTAATCTCTTCATCTATAATCTCCCAACCTTTACCTCCGGTGAAAATATAGCTCTATTATATTATTTATTTATTATATTTTTATTATACTTATCAGATATGCATATTTATAAGTATTTACGCTATCGTAAAACTATCAATATTTGAAATTAATATTTCAAATAGGGTAAAAAAATAATATACCTAATTATCTACTTGTTATGTAAAATATGAAAATGTACAAATTTTATTTATATATTATGTAGTATTATCTATAAAATACCTATAGATTATAAGTAAGGACCTATATATATATATATTATAATGTATGACAGTAATAGTATACGTATTCTTAATATAGATAGCTTACCCCATATGTATATATAGTATATTAAATTTATCCACGGGGTATAAATGCGGAATTTTGTGAATTTGAAACCAGTGGAGGTCCACAGGCTAAGTCTATTTTACGCCATATAATTTACAGATTGTTAAGATTGCAAAATACTTATATTGAAGTGAAAAAATAAAGTTTTATCTCTAAGTGTTATGTAAATGTGTTGGATATTCTTCTTTTGTTAATTCCTAATAATTTTTTTTAAGCTAATTTTGTTCCACTGAAGCTGAAATAATTGGAAAATTAAGAGGCGGCTAAAAGACTCCTGCTTTCTTCCAAGTCCCTCCTCTGTCCTTTTGAAGACAGTAACCAAGGCAGAAACGCAACAAAAAAGTGACTCCGGCTAAACATTACCTTGTTCTTGCAAAAAGCTCACCAAAAAAATCGTTTCAAGCCTGAGTCAGATGATCTTACTGAACTGGGAACCGCCCCAGGCAAAATTAACCAAAAGGAACAATGAACAAAATTTACAATTACGACATAGGATTAAAATCTTTATTCCGCAAGCGCCAAAGCGCACAATGCCGAGAAACTAGTCCGCAAGCGCAAAAGAGAAAAATTTTCAAAAAAAATTAGTCCGCATGAACAGGCCGATATAAGAACGCATTGAAAAGTGTCAAGTCAACTTATGTCAGTTAATGCCCGCAAATTTCTAATATTTTTTTATATAATAGAACAAGCGACCAATTATAATTTTTATTTGCATATGATTAGGAAGATAATAAGCTCAACGCCAAAAAAAAATATGAAAAATAAGGATCGCACAAGTAGCTCAATATTTCCACATTGCAAAATATGGTAACATCTTTTGGACTAGGACAGTCTTGATAGGTTCAAGGGGATTCAGTTGCCTCTATTTCATTATGTGCTTGTATCTGATAGGAATTTTATTTTTCATATTTGTAGATCTATAGAGGATCTCAAATATGTCGGCTTTCGGAAAAGCATTTATGATCACAAGATAACCTTAAATAATTATTAATCTCTTTAAATATATTTAGTAATAAAATATTGTAATAAATATATTAAATTTAACACAAAATATAAAAACGAAATTGAACATCACAATCAAACGAAATATTAAGATTCATTTTTGATAAAAACAAAAAGCACGAATATTTAAGATATAAATTTTCTTATTATAACATTTTATTCAAAACAATTATTATATAAATGGAGGCTTACTTACAGTACAATTGTATCCAGATGCAATAAAAAAGTAATTAATACACTAAGTTGAATTTTATAAAATATTTAAAAAAAACATAAGAACATTAAAATGATAAAGTAATTATAAAGTAAATAAATTAAAAAATAAATAATAAATAAAACAAATCAATGAAAAGATATAAAATATTTTAATCTTTAAATATGATATTTCTTCATTTAATATATAATATTTGCAGAATAAAAATAATAATTGAGTTTAAAAATAATATAGAATATTAATAATAATAAATAATAATAATCAAAATAATATTAATAATAATAATAAAATAATAATAATAATAATTATAATAATAATAATAATAATAATAATAATAATAATAATAATAATAATAATAATAATAATAATAATAATAATAATAATAATAATAATAATAATAACAATATAAATGAGTAATAACTAATTAATAAAAAACAAGTAATAATAAAACATCCACCCGTTTAGAATTTATATTAATAATAATAACATCCTTTAATTCTTTCAGTCATCTTCCTTTTTTCCCTTTTTTTCCAATTAATTCTCATCGATTCCTCAATGTTTCCCAAGCCTGAACCGATTTTGCCTGACATTATAGTTGAGAGAAACAAATTGAAAATAAGCGATGTTAAAAATATATAAATAAAAGAAAAAATGTGAAAAATTTCCTTTTTGTTATATATATTTTCATTTTTGTCTCTTTGAGAAAAATGTTTTTTTAATGGAGATAAAATATACATGATTGAAAAATGTACTTCAATGTATTAATACAATTAACAAATGTAATTTTAAAAATAGTGTTGAATATTTATTAATTTTTTATTATTATTTATTTAATATTTTATATTATTATATTTATAATTATATTTATTTATTTATTAATATTAATATATATTTATTTAATTATTATTATCATTATATGCTTAAAATATTAATTAATAATATTTAGAATGGAAAAGATGATTTCAAAGAACCATACATATGGAGATGAAAGGACAGATAAAGAATGTCTTTATTTGTAACAAAGTAATCCAATATTGTCAAAATAATTTTTAACAATATCAATAAAATTCTGTTAAAATAATTTTTAACATATAAATATAATTAAATATCTCAAATAATAAATAATTACAATAAGTACAACAAAAAGAACAACATACACAAAAACAAAATTAAATATACGGATTAAAAATTAATTAATAATGAAATGAACTAAATGTCAATATTCGCACAGGCTAATAACTAAAAATAAATCATAATAATAATAATAAGAAATACACAATAAAATTATTATTAAAAATAATCATAAAATAATAAAATATATAAATTTCAATGATTTGGATTGATTTATTTTAAAATTTATTATTGTATAATATTTATTTATATGATATATATAGTCATTATTATTATTATTTAATTTAATAAATAATATTATTATTAATATATTTTTTTTAATTTATTAACAGTAATAATTATTTTTAATTGCTATTGTTTTTATTATTAATATAATAATTATATTATTAAATTTTTTAATTTATTAATTTTATTATTATTATTGTACTAATAATACAATTGTACTATTATATTGGTAGTAAAAGTATTTGTAACATTTATAAAAATATTTCAAATATATTAATTTAAAATTAAGAACTTGTAAAAGATATAGACACAAATAAAAAATGAATCTATCCAAATATTTTAAAAAATTTTAATAAAAAAATAGATTTTTAATCAAATTTCCTAACATTGAAACCTTATAACTTCAAAAAAAAAAGGAATAATAAGTAAATCATGTCTTTAAAATCAATCTGCAAAAAATTATTCAACTTCACTTTCCAAATTGAATAACGAATTAAATAAAAAAAAAAAACTATTAAAAATAAAATATGAGGAATATCATTTCAATATATAGACATAAAAATAGGTTTTTGAAATACTTAATCAAAATTATTTAAGTTATCGAGCTCGAATCAATAATGTCAAAATCAAATATAATCAAAAGTTCAGAGAAGTTATCGGTAAGCGTTGAGCGAAAACTAGAGAGAGTTAAACCAATATTGAATATACGAAGGGAAAATCACGTGGGGTCTTAAAAGAATAAAAAAAATAGTGAAGAATTCCATAAGGAAAAACAAGGGGAAAATAAAAAGGGAAGGGGTAGGGGGACATTGATGGGGAAGATAACAATATGAGGAAACGTTTTAAAAAGGGAAAGGGAGAGCATTGAGGGTAGAAAAGAGGGGAGAACGATATTGCGGGAGAGTGAAAATACTATTCTATAGACATAGCCTTCGCTCTCCATTATATATCCACAACCATTTCGATCTCTTTTATATTAAAGAATAATAAGGTAGATTCAGATTATTAAATTAATAAATAAAATTACAATAATAATGAATTATACTAATACCATAATAGATAATTAATATAACTATCAATGTAATATTAAGAAAAAATTAATAATGAACATAATTAATAACCTTAATTAAGGATTCCCATAGATGGACACCTCAATAATAATAATAACTACGTTAACGACCTAACGATCACAGCATGAAACACTTTATATATCCAAAAACATTAAATTAACTTGAATATTTCACGAAAATAATCCCATATAATTTAGTGGTTAGAATGGGGTTAGTGGATATATTTATTATTTTATCTCTTAGGTATTATATCTATTTTATTTATTGTAATGATCAGTTAGTGAATTATTATTATTACTTATTATTATTATTATTATTATTATTAGGTTATTAAATTTTATTATTATTATTATTATTATTTAACATACTTATTTCATATCATCTTTTAAATCTTTTATCATTAATTCATAAAGAAAGGATTATTATTATGTACTCATTGATATTTTATTTCATCGTGATTTTTCATAGAAGATATTAAAAATTTAATATATCATTTTATCGGGAGGTCTCCATCATTTGGGTGATGCGAGTCAAATGATTACATGTAGTCAAATCCTGTATGTCTAATTATTGATGATAATATGTGTTATTGATTATTTATCAATCTATAGTTAAGATTATTGCTTATTTTATTATGTGAGTTAAGTTATTTCCTGGAAGAATCATATTAATTATTAATTATTATGTAATTCAATATATTATTATGTATTATTTCTATTAATAGTATATGTATATACCTCTTATTTTTGATTGTATATTATATAGTGAGTGTGATTATGAACACTTAATTATTGTAATTTATTCATCATTTTTTTTAGAATCTATAGTGTGATTTATTATAAAAATTTATATGCGTAAATACTTCGAGTTAGAGCAAAAGACAATTATTAATTAATTAATTTTATTGTGGATTATTATATAGTGTTTTAATTACTATTACGAGATGATAAATATTTGAAGGCATCATATATTAAGTTATTTGTTAATTTTTTGATTCACTTACCAATAAAGTGGAGTTAATTATTTAATATGTAATATTGTAAATATTAGACATAGTTAAATGATTATTATTGACACTTATTCATTTGTATATTAATTATATATCCTATTGCAGATTTTAATCGTATTATTATTATTTTATTTATTATTATTATTATTTTTATTTTTTAGTATCTCTATTTATATTACTCAATTACAGAGGACCAATTATGAGTAGTATAATGATGTAAATTCAGGAGTATATCTTTTCACTCAATCTTACAAAATTACACGATCTTAATTAAAACAGTAAGACATTAAAAATGAATTTACTGCAAAATAAGTCTAAGAAAATTTATGACATCTCAAAGAGAGTAGAAATAACATCTATATTATAAACATAAAATATATAAACATAATGGAAAAAAAGAAGAGATTATTTATTGTATTATTATATATTTCATACATATTACACATATTTATGTTTTAGTTTGGAAAATATCTTCAAAAATAACAACCAAAACAATTATAAATTATTTTATATATAGAGAGACACTATTCCTATCACAGCACTTAAGTTGTTTAACACGTTCTTATGTCTTTCAATTCCGTTGCTCGACATGAATAAATAGTCAGGCGAACCAATATAATCGGTTCAGGTTGTCTGACATACGTTGATGTAGACGAGATGAACCTTTGAGAGTTCGGGTCGCCACAGAAAACGGACCCATGTACTATTAACGCAAAGCGGAATATAATTGTATAGTATGAATGCGGGATACTGGGAGGTTGGGCAGAATCATATATAGGACGGCGGAGTTGGGTGGGAGAATTTTCCACTACTCTTTCTCTATAACGGTGGGATAGGGGGATGAGGAAGCAGGGGTATAAGAGGGGGAAAGAAGGTGTGTAATCTTTATTTGGTGGTGGAGTATAGAAAATATTCTTATAAAACAGGATTCGCTTTCATCTCTATTTCATAAAGACTGTCATATTTTAAAAATATAATACATCTCGAATAATAATATTAATAATAATAATTCTGGTTAATTTTATATTGATAAATATTAATAGAGTAATATATTTAGAGGGAATGTAATTACCTGACTGAATTTAGATAACTCACCTTTTCCACTCAATAAATATTAATAATAAGTTATTATAAATAATAAATAATAATAAATAATAATAATAATACATAATAATAATATGTTTATTATTTTTTAATTTACAGTAATTAATAATATAATAATTATATGAATAATAATATATTATAATAATTATATATACATAAATAATAATAATATATTAAGGTTATTTAATTTTATGAGTTTTAAATAAATTATAATTAAAATACGATACGTTACATTAGAGATATTATAAATGATATCATTGGGAGGGAGACTAATAATCATAATAAGTTATTAATAAGATCAATACATATTCCACACTCTAGGAGAGGAGTAGGGATGAGAGGAAATAAATGTAATTAAAATATACGGTGAATGCTTGAATAACTGAGTCTATACGGCTACGTCTATTATGGCTAAGAAAAAGAACAGCATTGTAATTTTCAAATCTATAATCATGAGATTCTAAATGATGTAGAATATTTAAGACGTGGCCCAAAGTAAAATGGAAGCACATCCCATGAAAGAGGTAACAATAACTCAATAATAGTGGGTAAATACCATTGCAAATGCAATACGTATATCGAGGATAGAATAATACAGATGAAACATTCCATCCTTTTGGATTGTGGTTAATGAATCCTGCCACTAAACGATTAATATGATTAAGAGAGTGAATAAATTTTCATATTAAAGAAAGCGATAAGATAATAAGAATAATAATCTGAGGGAAACTTTCAAATAAATAATAAATAATAAATATGAAGTATAAATGAAAAATAAACAATATCATAACTAATATATATATATATTAGTATAATTGATCATATCAAATATATCTAATAATAATAACCTTATATAAATTATATATAATAATAATAATAATAATAATAAGAATTATATCAAAAACATAATTATTTAGTTTAATAAAAATAATACTAATAATTAATAAATAATAGAAGTTAAAAATTAACCGTATTTATAAATTAAGTAACAGGTTTTAGAGGAACTGTATTTATAGGTAACATACATTATACCCATCTTATGTAATTTCATATCATAATAAAATAACACACTAATAATAAAAATATTAGATCTTAAAGATTACTTATCATCTTTATACAAGGGTTTCATTATCTTGGGCATCAATTCCATCTTCTTGGTTTTTGTGCATTTTAGGCGAGACTAATATTGTGCTAGATAGCTCAAATTTCATGACAGGTACTAATATAGGTCTATTTTACTTTCTCTATTTAACTTTCTCATAACTTATTTTACTATAATCAACGAAGATGCTTGTTCTCTTGGTTCTATTTGCGTGATCTGAGCTAGTATATGATATGAGCTTTGGAAAATATTGGCCTCCACAAAACGGTTGATTTTCTTGCGAGCGAGCTTTAAGTAGGACACTTAAGAAAGAGAAGAATGCATCGTATATTAAAGCTCCTCGAGTGAATTATAAAATCGCGATCTTTTTCTATCCCACCTAATAATTAACGTTGTGTCTCATAGGAAAACACTTGTATATGAATATAAATTAGAGATGCAAGAAAGTTACTATTTATAAATGAAAAGTTTCGGAAAGAACAATAGAAGCTGAAAGTAAACCTACTTAAATAAAAAAAAAATAGTTTTTCTGTAAACAATTGTAACACGCTTCAAAAGAAGTATATGGTCACCCAAATGTATATGTATTATAGGATATACGTGAAAAGAGATGAAAGAATCTTTAAAATGCATGACAGTAGTTGTATATAATAAACGTGAACTAGAGTATCTAAGCTTTATACTTATTTTTATAGATAATGTTTTATTCTCCGTGGTGACTTCATAAACACGGATGTGTTTCATAGATTGTTTATGAGTGAGAATCAGGGAATATATAATTGTATTTGGCCATTTTTATAATAATGAGTCTCATACGTAAGTATTGATAGGTATGAAGTAGATGACAATATATTGTGAGAAATAAATATTAGTTTAAGAATGTGTTTCTTTTAAAGGTGAATTTCTTTTTTTTGAGCAGTGTTCTAGGTTATATTAATCCATTCGGGATCAACTCTGAGGAAGTGGGTCAGATACCCTTTATTCTAATTAGTATGAAGTAAACCTATATTAATTATATTAAATATAACACTATATCACTCCGGATATCACGTTAAGAGGTTGATTATATTACTACTTATGTATTTACGAAATTGAGTGACCAAAAGTTCTCTGGCCTATTCGTAGTTGAGTGATCATTAAAATATATGCACGTCAAAAGAGTGACACTACGCTCTATTACCTTAGTTATTTTTACCTGGAAACATTATTCAGCTTAGTGACTAATAAGACTTAGCTATACCTTCACGGTAGTAAGTACGAGAAATTAACAATTATAATAAAATTAATACATAATATAATAATTAAATTAAATCAATAAATAATAATTATACAATAATAATAATTTGAGAGTATATCTATAAACTACTTTGAATCTATTAATAAATGTAAATTTAAATACTGAATATAGAGTCAAAAATAATTTATTAAATAATAGGACGATATTATATAATTAAAACATTTGTGGAATGATAATGCCGTGAACATATGCTTTAATATGGAAAACAATTTTAAATCACGAAGACAAATGAACACGCTATATATACTCACTATATGAAACTTCCTAAACCCAATGACAAAACTATATAGAGTTCAAATATATCACAACTCATACAATAGAAAATATATGTAAAATGGTATCGTACATAGTGAGAGTACATAGAGATCATGAGCTATATGATGTAATTCCATCACAATCATAACACCTGAGTGTAAGAAAGGTGTTTAGTAGTAATAAACTATTACATTGTAAATCTTACTACCGTAATACTGATCCTTATAAGAGAAGAGATTGCTACATATAATATCTACTCACGGACGTGTTTAGTAGTGAATTGTAGTTGCGAAGATTTTGCTTTACACTTTATCACTTTTATCATATATATATTATATACCATGTATACTACTTACAACCTCTTTAATGTATAATAAAAATCTAGTTATATGGTAGCCTCTCAATTCAGTCTATCATTTCGTATCAATGAAATTACTCAGTTTGTCTCAATAATACTTGCAATTATTTTACTTGGCGTATAGTAAATCAGATAATTAATAATTTATAAGTAACATTTTTATATTTATATACCTATATATTACTGAGAAACTACGAGGCTACAAATATACAAGATTTTTCATCTAGTTATAGAAATAATAGGTAATTTATTTATATCAACTATAATAATAAGTTCTCTACTAATTATTTCGCTGTTGCGCACTAAACTCAACAATGCTGAACATTATTCATGATCACAATAGAACAATCGATGGACATTTCTCCAAGCAATTTATCTGATTAGAGCTAGGGGATGACACAAGATCTTTTAAATTTTTTTATTATATTTTTTCTTTTGTTTATATATATGTATCACCACCACTCACGGGCAAGCCCTAATCATATGAAGAGGTTACTCTTTAACTCATCCGAGCTCAGAAAAGAAGCCAAGCCCAAGGAAGAATAGTACTATTCACTACTCAACTACCATCCAGTTATATGCGACTACTGTGATCACTTAAGTACTCGCTTCGGTTATATGTGCAAGTGCTTCTCCCTCACTAGAGCTATAGCTCCAAGGTGCTATTTATTATTATATACATATAATACTTAAAATTATTAATAAAATATAAGAAAAATATTATAATATAATATATATGATATACATATATAATTTACATAATACAAATGACATGACTATATACATGCAAGTACGTCATAATCACTAAATATATTTCAAAATAATATATTAACACTAACATCAGTGAACTATATAATTTGCCGCCTTGTTGAAAATTCCCTTGATATTATTCAATATATTTAATAACTTTACTATAATACTTGCAATTATTTAAACTATAATGAGACATGAAAACCTTCTTCAACTAAATTTTCATATTATACTGACTATTTATTCACTTAATATAATATCTTATTAATTATTGAATTATTATTATAAAATATCAAATATTTCACATTTATCTACTGTTTTACGATATCGAACACAACATTAACTCAATTATCATAAATATATCATTTCGCAGTAATACATTCACATAACATACTAATCCTCATGACACTAAATAATTATATTATTACAATATATATTATATATTTAATTTAGTACTTTAAGTACACATAAATTATATTAACTCAAATCTCCTTGAATGAAGAAGATGCTCTAAAATGTGGTAATTTATCATAATTCTAAAACTTATATCACAAAATAACGTAGATATAGTAAGATGTTCCACAAATTCAGTTCCATGTCCAACCACTCGGCATAATAGCAAGTTGAAGTTCTAAACTCGTCGGTTGAAGTCCATGAACAGATTTAAAGCAAGCAATTTATTCGGGAGTATCCGTTGTCGAATGAACACAAACGAACCTGTGTTTTTAATCCTATAAAAAGCATCACTAAATTCTTTATTTATCTTTTTTTCTCAATATTTATTATCTTCTAAATTGAATTGATATTTATTATTTTCATATTGAAATTAAATGTCTAAGAATATTTCAATAAAGTTATTGTAAAATTTAGTATAAATATGAGGGATTATATACTCAGAAAGAATAAACAAAGGATATATATATTTTAATTCTATAAAGTGCAAATATTATATTAATTGATCATTTATAATTAATTCATTAATTATTCTTTTCTATATTTCTTAAAAATAATTTTTTTTCGAGGTTTTTCTATAAATAAAAAACCTAACAAATGAATATCTATATTTCAATCTTTAATTATTTGTTATTAACTAATATCATCCGTTATAATGTTTTGATTCCAAAAACTATGTAGCCAAATTAAAGAATTGTTAAGACTTCATCGTATATGAACATATCTGCATGGCTCCCTTTTTCCTGGTCTTCCATCACTCTATCATCGTTCCTATTTCTTCAATATAATCATGATTAATTTATATACTTTACACTCTTCGTATCGCTGTGTTTCGTTTATCTTACAACGATAACCCATCAACATTTTGCTCAGAGGTCTTGTGAATCAGTATAAATAGGAAATAAAATTAAGGAGATCCCACTAGCTGACAAAGCTGCTTCATAAGAAGTATTATATACCCTTAGTGAGATCAGCCTGAGAGAGGTTATCTTTTAGAGTCACTTCGTAAGACACTACATCATTATATTACACTAATT
>JABUQX010063067.1:0-2500 GCA_015478945.1 Trachelipus rathkii
TGATAATAGATAATATATAATAATATATAATATATATAATAATATTATACATATATATATATATTATTATATATATATATAGTATATATATATATAATATAATATATATATATATATTATATATATATATATATATATTATTTATAATTATATATAGTATAAAAAGACAGTATCTTGACTATTCTTCAATTTAATTTTAAAGTATGTTTTCTAATTATAAATTCTTGAAAAAAAAAAATTAAACTATTTATTTTCTCCCGTTAATGCATTTACAATATTATATTTATTGAAAAAAACAAAACTTACATTTTTCCCAAATGAATTTTGGTCTGTATTGATCTACATAACTATTTATAAACTTTACTTAAAATAATATAATTAATGTTAATATAGTCTTTATGATTCAATTGTATATACATAACTGTGCTTCTGTGCTACGATCATATTCTTCTGATCTGAATAAGATATATTCGTTGCAACCTCTCTTATTTAAATTAAAACATAATATTGTATGTCAGTTGTTCCACCTTACAAATTCCTCTTCTCTTTTATCTTCCGCCTCTTCAAATTTGGAATATATATACGGTATATGTGTATATATATATATTATATATATAATTTTATATATATATATAATATATATTGTATATATAATATATATTAATAATATATATATATGGACTATGGTTTGAAGAGAATTCATAAAAACTTTTTGTTGAAGGGAAACATAATAAAAGAAAATTTTGATTGTCAGTATACTGTGATTTGAGAATAAAGATGGCGATAAATATTCTTCTTCTAACGCTTCTGTTACCAATAAATTCAAATTTATATTTAATTTGAATTCTCGAGCAGCCAACGTGAATAAAAATTTCGTTAGTCAATACAATGCTTGCGGTAACTCGAGCGCCTGCCTTTCTGAGAAGTTTAACATGATTAACAGGTGCGCGTGCATGAAATTACTCACGGCGAAAACACTATGAAAGCTTACGGAAACTTAACAGCAAGCAAATGCTTCGAACGAGAGTGATAAACGTTTTTCGGAGTCTCTCTCTTAATGTTCGTTCATTTCGTCGTTATTTTTAATTTTTTTTTTTTTTTTTAAATTACGAAAAATTATGAATATTTTTCTGCTATTCTGTTCAGGTTATTTCATGGCCAAATTTCGATTTAAGAATTATGAAAGAAATGTGTCATTATATTATACAGTAATTAAACGTCGAAATTTACACACACAAAAAGATATTGAAAAACAGAAAATAATGTGAATATTTTAATTAAATTTTCAATTATAAAAAACAGATAAAAAATATAAATATAGAGAAATAGGCTTATCTTGACTGTTCCGTTTTTAATACTTAGTGTCTATTTAAATGTGCATGCGTGTGCACATTTTAAAGTTTTGTTCAATTTCCAAGCGTTTTTGTAGCCTTATTTTAAATGCCTAAGTGGAAGTTATCTTATTATGATAGTGACCGCAAATATAAAAGTGAATGCAAAAAAAGTTTCATCAGAAGTACAGGATGGCAGAGTTTATCTTCAAGTGAAGAATCGTCATGATAATTCATGACTCAAAGATATATTTGTAAATAAGCTTTGTATTTCAGTATATATATATATTATATATATAATATAATATATATATATATATTATATATAATATAATTTAATATATATTTTATTTATATATATATATATATAATATATATATATATAATATATATATATATATATATATATATATATATATATATATATATATATATAATATATATA
Source organism: Trachelipus rathkii (assembly GCA_015478945.1). Taxonomy (NCBI): domain Eukaryota; kingdom Metazoa; phylum Arthropoda; class Malacostraca; order Isopoda; family Trachelipodidae; genus Trachelipus; species Trachelipus rathkii. The sequence continues at coordinate 1,777 of JABUQX010063067.1, forward strand.
TATATAAATATATATAATATTATATATATATATATATATATATATATATATAATATATATAATATATAATATATATATATATATATATATATATATATTATAATATATAATATATATAATAAATATACTAAAATATATATAACTAATATATATAATTATAACTATAATATATATATATATAATATATATATATATATATATATAACTATATTATATATATATACTATATATATATATAAATATATATATATAATATATATAATGTATATATATAATATATTATATATATATATTATATATATCGGTGACTTTTGTGTTTAACTGATAGAGAGATATTAAAACTTATAAGCATGCTCATGACAATTTCGTCATGAATTCGCCCTCTGAATATATCATATATATTATATATATTAGGTATATATAGTATATATATATACTATATATTATATATATAATATTATATAATAATATATAGTGTTATATATATATACCTATATGGGTATACTTAAGTTGAATGTCCCGCGTTTTTCTTAGTCATAAAATTTTAGGTGAAGTATTTACAATTTTGTTTAAATTTTTCACAATGATTATGTGTGTTATGTTGAATTTGATGATTGATGGTTGGGATTACGCGTGAAAAAAGAAATGAGAAGGTCAATTTATTTTATAATGATAAAGTCCATATTCAAATTTTAATGTCCTTTTTAAAAGAAAATAAGTTGTG
>JABUQX010063067.1:7500-12500 GCA_015478945.1 Trachelipus rathkii
TTATTATTATTATTATTATTATTATTATTATTATTATTATTATTATTATTATTTTATTATTATTATTATTATTATTAGTAGTAGTAGTAGTAGTAGTAGTAGTAGTAGTAGTAGTAGTAGTAGTAGTAGTAGTAGTAGTAGTAAAGTCTTTTTCGATAACAATATTTTTGAAAAGCTGGAAAATTTTATTTTGGGAGATAATTACTTTCTCTCTCTCTCTCTCTCTCTCTCTCTCTCCTCTCTCTCTCTCTCTCTCTCTCTCTCTCTCTCTCTCTCTTCTCATTCAACTCTCACAAGCTCTCCCTATCTATATTCTCTCTCACTTCTCCTTCTTCTCTCTCACACTCCTTCCATACTCTTTGTTCTTTTAAACTCTCACTATTTTGTCACACTCTCCCTCTCTTTTCATTCTCGTTTCTTTCTCTCTCTCTATCTCTCTCTTCTTCTCTACACTCTCTTATTTCTCTCTCCATCTTCTCTTTCTTCTCTCACTATTCTTTTTATCTCTTCCTTCTTTTCTCATTCTCTTTATTTTCTCTCTTCTCTTAAAATATTTCTTTTTTCCTTTCATCTCTCACGCTCTCTCTTCATTCCCTCTCCTCTATTATGTCTTTTCTATCTTCTCTCACAGTCTTTATTCTCTCTTTTCTCACACACTCTTTTCATTCTCTCTTTTTTTTCTTTCTTACATCACACTCTATTCTCTCTATCAATACTCACACATCTCTCTCTCTCATTCTTTCAGTCTACTCTTTCTTCTTTCACACTCTCTTCTCTTTCTTTTCTTACATATCTCTTCACTATATCTATTATATCTTCTATTTCTCTCTATTCTTTCTCATCTCTTTATTCTTCCACACTCGCTCGATATTATCTCTCTTTTCATTCTTCTCTCACATTCTCTCTCTCTTCTCTCTCTCTCTCTCTCCTCTCTCTCTCTCTCTCTCTCTCTCTCTCTCTCTCTCTCTCTCTCTCTCTCTCTCTCTCTCTCTCTCTTCTCTTCTCTTTCTTCCTTCGCACTATCTTTTCTCTCTATCTTTTATCTCTTATCTTTATTCTCTCACATTCTCTCTCTTCTCTTTCATTTCTCTCATTCCTCTCTATCTTCTCTCACGCTCTTTTCTCCTCTCTCGATTCTCCCTATTCTCAATCTTCTCCCACAGTCTCTCTCTTTTTCCTGTATATTCTCGTCCTCTGTTCTCTTTCTTCTCTCATTCTCTCTCTTTTCTTTCTTCTTTCTCATTCCTTCTCTTCTCTCTCTTTCTTCTCACGCACTCTCTATTCTCTTCCACACTCTCTCTCCCTTTCTCTCTCTTCTCTTTCTTATCTCGCACTCTCTTCTCTCTCTCTGTTTTCTCCCATTCTCATTTTCTTCTTTCTTCTCTTACACTCTCTTTTCTTTCTTTTCTCATACACCCTCTCTGTTCTCTTTCTCATTTCATACTCTTCTATCTCTTCTCCCTAATAATTTTTCTTTCTTTTCTTTCACACACTCTCTCTTCTCTTTCTTTTCTTATACTATCTATTCTCTTTCTTTTCTCATTTTCTCTCTATTCTTTTTCTTCTCTCACACACTCTCTTCTTCTCTCTTCCCTCTTCTCTCTTCTCTCTTCTCTCTCTCCACACACTCTTTGTCTCATAATATTTGTAGCTATTTCCGTCTCTGTTTTTCTCACTCTCTTTATTTCTCACTCAATTTCTCGCTCTCCTCTCTTTTCTCACTCTCACTTTATGTCTATATCTCTATTAATTTTCTACTCTCTTTATCTCATTTTCTCTGCTACTCTGTTTGTTTGTTTATTTCTACGACTCTCTCTTTATCTCACTTTATTTCTTCCTCTCTCATACACACACACGCACACTATCTCCCTCTTTTCCTTTCTTCTCTTTCTCTCCCTTGATTCCTCTCCCTAATTCAAATTTATATCTTTTGTTCACTTATTTCTGTCTCTCCTTCTCTGTTAACATTAAATTAATTTTAGCAGAATAAGATTGTGCCTCCTCTGAGAATCAATCCAACATGTGTTTCCTGATGAAAGATTCATATAATCAGTTTATTGTTCCCCTTACACCTCTTCTACCCAAAACCTCAATATCTATTTGCTGTCCATCATTAATTTCTTCTACTACTACTACTACTACTACTACTACTACTACTACTACTACTACTACTACTACTACTACTACTACAGCTACAACTATTACCGCTCATATTAATTATTACTAAACTATTTAGATTAAATTACTTAGGTTGGGTTTGGGTTGGTTGTCAAGTTTGGTTGTTATGTTAGGTTGGGTTGCTTAGGTTTGGTTAGGTTCGGTAAGGTTAGGTTAGGCTAGGTTCGGTTAAGTTAGGTTAGGTTAGGTTAGGTTTGGCTAGGTTGAGTTAGCATGAAAATGCTTTATTTAGTATTTAAAATATTTTTGATTGAAAATAATTTTAAATAAAATTTAAATCATCAAATTAATTTAAATGATTTAAAAAAAGATATTTGTGGGGACATGTAATGGAAAATGTCAACAATTTCCTCTTTTTCATAACATTTTACTTCCTTACATATTTTCTTTCCTCACTTCTCCAACTCATCTTAACAGTTTCCCATCCTAACAGTCTCTCACCTTCACTTAAGACCTACATCATCACGTCCTCATTTATCTCCAGGGCAGCTTAGTCGAAAAATATTTATTTTTGCCTTCTCCGACTCCAGCTCCGACTTTTTGACCCCAGCTCCGACTCCAACTCCAGCTCCGACTTTCACCCCAGTTCTGACTCATACTCCAGCTCTGACTCAGACCAAAACTTCAGCTCCGAACTCAGCTCCGATTCCGACCCTAGGTCCGACTTCGACCCTTAGCTCCGGCTCTGATCTCAGCTACGAATCCGACCCCACCCCTAGTTCCAACCACAGCTGCAGCTCCGAACTCAGCTCCATCTCCGACCTCAGCTCCGAATCCGACCCTAGCTCCTACTTCCACCCCCAGCTCCAGCTCTGATCTCAGCTCTGAATCCGACCCCACCTCTGGCTCCAACCTCAGCTCCGGCTCCGACTCTGACAACAACTCCGACCCCATCTCCGACCCTAGTTTCGATTCCGACCCCATCTCCGGCTCCGACATCAGCTTCGGTTCCGACCCCAGCTCCGGCTCAATCATTTTATAAAAATTCAACTCCAGCGTCGGTTCAGACTCTGAAAACCCAATTTTCTTAATAGTAAAAACAATTTTTTAAATAGGTTCCGTCTTTGTATATATCCATAAATATTATTTTTATATTCGTGCTCCACCTCCTCCTACTCCCCTTCCTCCAACTCCCCTTCCTCCAACTCCCCTTCCTCCTACTCCCCTTCCTCCAACTCCCCCTCCTCCTATTCTCCCTCCTGCTCAACTAAAAAAAAAAACATTGTTACACCTCTGCTCCTGCTCCGGGCACTGGTTCCGCAATGGCTTAGCACAACTGTGGAGCCAGTGCCCGGAGCAGGAGCAGAGGTGTAGCAATATTTTTTTCTGCTCGTGCTCCTCTTCCTTCTCAACTAAAATATATATATATATATATATATATATATATATATATATATATATATATATATATATATATATATATATATATATATATATATATATATATATATATATATATATGAGTGACACATCAAGTGGATAATTATGGATCTTTGATCAAGTTTTCATAACATCAAATTTTGCATAGACTTTCTTGAACTTAATTTATTTGGCTTGCATGGATACTCGAGTGGAGAGTTTATTTGAAGTTTATTTGTTTCAAGTCTTTAGAGTCTATACTGACTTGTTTATTTGCTACACTTGTTTTTGTTTGTTGTTTTTGTTTTAATTTGAATAGAATTTCTGTGCAGTGAAGTTCAAAAACACTTAACGGCTACACGTTAATAGGGTAAATTAATGAATGTAGTGTATATCAAACTAAAGTTTAAATAAAAATAAACATTTTTAGGGGTGAAGTTAAAAAGTTTTAAAAGTGATTTTTTTTGTGTTATCTAACGAATTACTTTCATAAGCGCCTATTCATAGATAAGAAAAACCTGCGTGATACGGTCATAAATTTGTGGGAAGGGCAGGAGTCAAGTACGGAACTTACTGTTTCACATTTGACTCTGGCCCCTTCCCCCAAATTTCTCCAACATCCGCATTACCTTCCCTCATTATTCTGTTTACAATGTTTTAAGAAAATTATATTTTTTAAGGGCAACTAAACCTTTTTATATACGTTATGAATTTTTATTGGCTATTTTTTGAAAATAAAATGAAAAACAGATATGTATTATTTTTTTTTCAAATATTGTATTTTTTATCAGATATGTCCATAAGCAGTGTTTTAAAGTTAGTGAACATTAGTTTCTTAACTTAACTTAACCTAACCTAACCTCTTACAAAATCTTATTTCACCCCTAGAAAACCTATCTATGTATCATAGAGGCTACCTGCGAATTTTTTTTTGATCCGATCTCCCGTTCTGTGTGGCCGTTAAGTAACATTGTCATATATATATATATATATATATATATATATATATATATATATATATAGCATATAACCTATATATATAGCTTCTTAGCCAACAACTATATATATACTCTTTGCTATATAATATTCTTTTCTTTTGTTCTGGACTTTATATAATATAATTTATTATATATATCGACGGTCAAAGAAAGAGGGAGACTGTATAGATTGACAAGTTGCAAGAACTCTCTTCAGAGAGAGAGTTATAGTATTAGATAATTCGGAAGAACGGGTGTCTGTTGTAATAGCGATTGAATAAGGAGTATGATGCAACAGTTCGATGTCAGAAAAGAGAGAGTAGAGAGAGTAGGGAGAGTTAATATGGCGAAAACCTTCGATTTGCACCTTTGATTTTAGACTGTGTGAATAGAGAACCACCCCAGATATGATATAAGTACAGTACTCCAGATATTGACGAACAATCCATCTATGCAGAACAAGGAACTGGAGTCGTGTGAAGAAAT
>JABUQX010063067.1:15000-20000 GCA_015478945.1 Trachelipus rathkii
TTAAATTCTCTTTTTTCTTTCTTCTCTCACGCTCTCTCTTCACTCCCTCTCCTCTATTATGTCTTTTCTATCTTCTCTCACAATCTTTATTCTCTCTTTTTTTTCTTTTCTCACACACTCTTTATTCTCTCTATTCTTTTCTTTATTATCTCACACTCTCTTCTCTCTATCAATACTCACACATCTCTCTCTCTCATTCTCTCAGTCTACTCTTTCTTCTTTCACACTCTTTCTTTCTTCTCTCACGCTCTCTCTTCACTCCTTCTCCTCTATTATGTCTTTTCTATCTTCTCTCACAATCTTTATTCTCTCTTTTTTTTCTTTTCTCACACACTCTTTATTCTCTCTATTCTTTTCTTTATTATCTCACACTCTCTTCTCTCTATCAATACTCACACATCTCTCTCTCTCTCATTCTCTCAGTCTACTCTTTCTTCTTTCACACTCTTTCCTCTTTCTTCTCTATTATCTCTCTTCTCTTTCTTTCCTTACACATCTCTTCACTTTCTCTATTATATCTCCTATATCTCTCTATTCTTTCTCATCTCTTTATTCTCCAACACTCACTCGATATTATCTCTCTTCTCATTCTTCCCTCACATTCTCTTTTTTTTCTCTCTCTCACTCTCTCTCTCTCTCTCTTCTATTTCTCCCCTCGCACTCTATCTTTTCTCTCTATCTTCTATCTCTTATCTTTCTTCTCTCACATTCTTTCTCTTCTCTCTCAATTCTCTCATTCCTCTCTATCTTCTCTCACGCTCTTTCTCTTCTCTCTCTCTCGATTCTCCCTATTATCATTCTTCTCCCAAAGTCTCTCTCTTTTTCCTGTATATTCTCTTTCTCTGTTCTCTTTCTTCTCTCATACTCTCTCTTCATTCTCTCTCTTTTCTTTCTTCTTTCTCATTCCCTCTCTTCTCTCTTTTTCTTCTTACACACTCTCTGTTCTCTTCCACTCTCTCCCTCTCCCTCTTCTCTTTCTTATCTCACTCTCTCTTCTCTCTCTGTTTTCTTTTATCTCTCACTTTCTCTCTCTTCTCTCCCATTCTCATTTTCTTCTTTCTTCTCTCACACTCTCTTCTCTCTTCTCTTTCTTTTCTCACACACCCTCTCTGTTCTCTTTCTCATCTCATACTCTTCTATCTCTTCTCTCTAATCATTTGCCTTTCTTTTCTCTCACACACTCTCTCTTCTCTTTCTTTTCTTATACTATATTCTTTTTCTTTTCTCATTTTCTCTCTATTCTTTTCTTCTCTCACACACTCTCTTCTTCTCTCTTCTCTCTCTCTCTCTCCACACTCTTTGTCTCATAATATTTGTAGCTATTTCCGTCTCTGTTTTTCTCACTCTCTTTATTTCTCACTCAATTTCTCGCTCTCCTTCTCTCTTTTCCCACTCTCATTTTATGTCTATATCTCTTTTAATCTCCTGTTCTCTTTATGTCAATTTCTATGTTACTCTGTTTGTTTGTTTTATTTCTTCTTCTCTCTCTCACACACACACGCACACGCACACGCGCACACACTATCTCCCTCTTTTCCTCTCTTCTCTTTCTCTCCCTTTATTCCTATCACTAATTCAAATTTATATCTTTTGTTCACTTATTTCTGTCTCTCTTTTTCTGTTAATATTAAATTAATGTTAACTGAATAAGATTGGGCCTCCTCTGAGAATCATTCCAACATGTGTTTCCTCATGAAAGATTCATATAATCAGTTTACTTTTGTCCCCCTTACACCTTTTTTACCCCAAAACCCCAATACCTATTTGCTGTTCATCATTAATTTCTACTACTACTACTACTACTACTACTACTACTACTACTACTACTACTACTACTGCTACTACTACTACTGCTACAGCTACAACTACTACAACTCATATTAATTATTAGTAAACCTATTTAGATTAGATTACTTAGGTTAGGTTAGGTTTGGGTTGGTTGTTAGGTTTGGTTGTTATGTTAGGTTGGGTTACTTAGGTTAGGTTAGGTTAGGTTAGGTTAGGTTAGGTTAGGTTAGGTTAGGTTTGGCTAGGTTGAGTTAGCATGAAAATCCGTTATTTAGTATTTAAAAAATTTTTGATTGAAAATAATTTTAAATAAAATTTAAATCATCAAATTAATTTAAATGATTTTTATAAAAGATATTTTGGGAAACATGTAATGGCAAAGGTCAACAATGTCATCTTTTCCATACCATTTTACTTACTTACATATTTTCCTCCCTCACTTCTCCAACTCATTTCAACAATTTCCCATCCCAAAATAATCTCTCACCTTCACTTAAGATCTACATCATCATGTTCTCATTTATCTCCTGGGCAGCTTAGTCGAAAAATATTTATTTTTGCCTTCTCCGACTCCAGCTCCGACTTCGGCCCCAGTTCCGACTCAGACCCCAGCTCCGACTCCGACCCCAACTTCGGCTCTGACCCTTGCTCCAACCCCAGTTCCGGCTCCGATCTCAACTCCGACTCCAGTTCCGGCCCCGACCCCAGTTTCGATTCCGACCCCATCTCCGGCTTCGACCTTAACTTCGGCTCCAACCCCAGCTATAAAAATATGCAACTCCAGTTTCGGTTCAGACTCTGAAAACCCATATTTTTTTTTAATAGTAAAAACAATTTTTTTAATTAGGTTCCTTCTTCGTATATACCCAAAAATATCATTTTTATGCTCGAGCTCCTCCTCTTCTTCTTCCTCCTCCTGCTCAACTAAAAAAACATTGCTACACCGCTGCTCCTGCTCCGGCCAATGGCTCCGCAGTTATGCTAATCTCCTCCCTTAATCATCACAATCTTTCATACTTTGACCATTTTACCTCTACATAAACACAATCTTTTACCTTTACTCCTTTAAAAGTTTTTATTCTTCTCTCCTACCACATCACTCTCGCTTATATAACACCTACCCCAACTTTTTTTCATTTATCCCCTTTCTACTACATCTTTTTATCTATTCACTTAACTTTTTCGTTTATCTTCTCATTCGTACCCGAGTACATTCTTTTCTGAGTTGACTCTTCAGTCTATCTATCTATCTATCTATCTATCTATCTATCTATCTATCTATCTATCTATCTATCTATCTATCTATCTATCTCTTATTCTTTTAACAATCAACCCCTTTTTCTTTTTCTCTTCCATCTTTTCCCTCGCAAGTATAAACTCTTAATCTTCACCCTCGCTTAATACTGTTTTAATTGACATTTTTTTTCTTCCGCACAATGAATATTACACCATTATTCGTTTTTTTCCACTTTTCTTATACCACTTCCTCACAAAAAAAGGTTTTGTTATCAGTGTAGTTTCTCTACTACTATTCCTCTCTCTCTCTCTCTCTCTCTCTCTCTCTCTCTCTCTCTCTCTCTCTCTCTCTCTCTCTCTCTCTCTCTCTCTCTCTCTCTCTCTCTCTCTCTCTCTCTCTCTCTCTTACAATATATACATATATATACTACCTCATTCTCATTTCCTCCCCTCCATCACTATTATTTTCTGAATTATCTTCTATTCTTTCCCCTCTTTATTTATATATTTTTTCCAGTTCTCTTTTTCTCTAAAAAATATAAAAATGAAACATGAAAATACTTGAAGCAAAAAATAATATGCTTAAATCTACGGGATTTGCTACCAGCATTTAAATTACTATTTATAATTAAATGGAACGTCCCCAAAAACGACGCAATTATACTTTCATTATGTATGTTCATTTGTACGTATATACATAATATATATGTATATATATGTTTATAAGTACGTATATACATATATATGTTTGTATATGAGCGTATATTTCCACAGATATATAAAAGCTTTGTCACCGAATCTAAATTATTTTCATAATGAGAGTCCATTTGTATGTATATACATATAAATGTCTATTTATATGTTTAAATTAAAAAATGTATCTTATATATCTTATATACAGGCTCACTTTTTGTATACTTTTGATGTGTAGAGATATACGACTTATATAATACACAGTTCTTATATGCTTATATATATATATATATATATATATATATATATATATATATATATATATATATATATATATATATATATATATATATATATATATACGTTCATTCATATTATATAATAATAGTTGCATTCATGTGCACATATTGGAAATACGGATTAATAATTAATATATCAAAATATTATGGATGACGTAATAACGTGGATCGCGTTGTCAATCACAATTTTGCATTACAAAGCGTTCTCGGAGCCAATATCTCTCATCAAGAGGTAGGCTTACTTGGCTAGCCTACCCTCGGGAGTTATAATATTTTATAGTCTTTTTTCAGATTATGAGTCATTATTCCTTATGTGACATTTTTGAGCTAATGACGTCACTGTTCTGATATGGTCACTGTATTAATTACGTCACTGTTCTGATGACGTCACTGTATTAGTTACGTCACTGTTCTGATGACATCACTGTATTAATTACGTCACTGTTCTGATGACGTCACTGTATTAATTACGTCACTGTTCTGATGACGTCACTGTATTAATTACGTCACTGTTCTGATTACGTAACTGTATTAATTACGTCACTGTTCTGATGACGTAACTGTATTAATTACGTCACTGTTCTGATGACGTCACTATAAGCTTCATAATATGGTCCAAAATTTGTTGCAACTTATTATTCGTCAAACTGTGAGTTAAAATTAACATTTTAATAACATTGCATTATATACTTTATAAATATTAAACAAATAATGCAAGATACAGTCTGCATGTATCATTCAACGTTGTTCCTACTCTGTGTATCAAACCAGCACCTGTTGCTTTTTTCTTTAAACAAAGGTTATATGTTTATATTATTATAATTTTCTTTTAAATCACAAGTTTAGTTTTTGTATTAAAGTTTAAATTACAATTTTTTTTTTTAAAATGTAAATTACTTTTTTTATTTTTATAATTAATAAAAAATAATACTTTAAATTTTTTATTTTAATATAATTTTCATTTTAATATTCAAAAAATTGTGT
>JABUQX010063067.1:25000-37500 GCA_015478945.1 Trachelipus rathkii
CTCTCTTCTCTTTCCTTTCTCACACACCCTCTCTGTTCTCTTTCTCATCTCATACTTTTCTATCTCTTTTCTCTAATCATTTTTCTTTCTTTTCTCTCATACACTCTCTCTTCTCTTTCTTTTCTTATACTCTCTATTCTCTTTCTTCTCTCATTTTCTCTCTATTCTTTTTCTTCTCTCACACACTCTCTTCTTCTCTTTTCTCTCTCTCCACACTCTTTGTCTCATAATATTTGTAGCTATTTCAGTCTCTGCTTTTCTCGCATTCTTTATTTCTCACTCAATTTCTCGCTCTCCTTCTCTCTTTTCGCACTCTCACTTTATGTCTATATCTCTTTTAATCTCTATCTTTATCTCATTTTCTCTGTTACTCTCTTTGTTTGTTTATACGACTCTTTCTCTTTATCACCCCCTTTATTTCTTCTTCTTCTTCTCTCTCTCTCTCTCTCTCTCTCACACACACACACACACACACACACACACACACACACATCCCCATACACAAACTATCTCCCTCTTTTTATCTCTTCTCTTTCTCTCCCTTTATTCTTTTCCCTAATTCAAATTTATATCTTTTGTTCACTTATTTCTGTCTCTCCTTTTCTGTTAATATTAAATTAATTTTAACAGAATAAGATTGTGCCTCCTCTGAGAATCAATCCAACATGTGTTTCCTCATGAAAGATTCATATAATCAGTTTACTTTGTCCCTCTTACACCTCTTCTACCCCAAAATCTCAATATCTATTTGCTGCCCATCATTAATTTCTACTACTACTACTACTACTACTACTACAGCTACAACTATTACCACATTAATTATTACTAAACTATTTAGATAAGATTACTTAGGTTAGGTTAGGTTTGGGTTGGTTAGGTTAGGTTAGGTTAGGTTAGGTTAGGTTAGGTTAGGTTAGGTTAGGTTAGGTTAGGTTCGGTTAGGTTAGGTTTGGCTAGGTTGAGTTAGCATGAAAATGCTTTATTTAGTATTTAAAAAATTTTTGATTGAAAATAATTTTAAATAAAATTTAGACCATCAAATTAAATTAAATGATTTTTAAAAAAGATATTTGTGGGAACATGTAATGGAAAAGATCAACAATGTCATCCTTTCCATACCATTTTACTTCCTTACATATTTTCCTCCCTCACTTCTCCAACTCATCTCAACAATTTCCCACCCCAACATAATCTTTCACCTTCACTTAAGACCTACATCATCATGTCCTCATTTATCTCCTGGGGAGCTTAGTCGAAATATATTTATTTTTGCCTTCTCCGACTCCAGCTCCGACTTTTCGACCCCAGCTCCGACTCCAACTAAAGCTCCGACTTCGGCCCCAGTTTCAACTCAGACCCCAGCTTCGACTCCGAACAAAACTTCGGCTCCAACCCTAGCTCCGAATCCGACCCTAGCTCCGACTTTGACCCCAGCTCCGGCTCCGATCTCATCTCGGGATCCGACCTCGCCTCTGGCTCCAACCTCAGCTCCGGCTCCGATCTCAGCTCCGGATCCGATCCTACCTCTGGCTCCAACCCCAGATCCGGCTCCGATCTCAACTCCGACTCCAGTTCCGGCCCCGACTCCAACCCCAGCTTCGACTCCGACAACAACTCCGACCCTGTCTCCTGCTCCGACCCCAGTTTCGATTCCGACCCCATCTCCGGCTCCGACCCCAGCTTCGGCTTCGACCTTAACTTCGGCTCCAACCCCAGCTCCGGCTCAATCACTTTAAAAATATGCAACTCAAGTTTCAGTTCCGACTCTGAAAACCCACATTTTTTTTAATAGTAAAAACTAATTTATTTAATTAAGTTCCTCCTTCGTATATACCCAAATATATTATTTTTATGCCCGAGCTCCTCCTCTTCTTCCTCCTCCTGCTCAACTAAAAAACATTGCTGCACCGCTGCTCCTGCTCCGGGTACTGGCTCCGGAGTTACGCTAACTTCCTTACTTAATCATAACAATCTTTCATACTCTGATCATTTTACCTCTACATCAACACAATCTTTTACCTTTAATCCTTTAAGCGTTTTTATTCTTCTCCCCTACCACATCACTCTCGCTTATATAACACCTACCACAACATTTTTTCATTTATCTCCTTTTTTCTACTACATCTTTTTATCTATTCACTTAACTTTTTCGTTTATCTTCTCATTCATACCTGAGTACCTTCTTTTCTGAGTTAACTCTTCAGTCTCACTATCTATCTATCTATCTATCTATCTATCTATCTATATATCTATCTATCTATCTATCTATCTATCTATCTATCTATCTATATATATATCTATCTATCTATCTATCTATCTATCTATCTATCTATCTATCTATCTATCTATCTATCTATCTATCTATCTATCTATCTATCTATCTATCTATCTATCTATCTATCTATCTATCTATCTATCTATCTATCTATCTATCTATCTATCTATCTCTTATTCTTTTGGCAATCAACCCCTTTTTCTTTTTCTCTTCCATCTTTTCCCTCTCATGAATAAAATCTTAATCTTCACCCTCGCTTAATACTGTTTTAATTAACATTTTTTTCTTCCACACAATGAATATTACATCATCATTCGTTTTTATACTTTTCTTATACCAATTCCTCACACAAAAAAAGGTTTGTCATCAGTGTCCTTTCTCCACTACTATTCCTATCACTCTCAATCTCTCTTACAATATAAATACTACCTCATTCTCAATCCCTCTCCCCTCATGCACTATTATTTTCTGAATTATCTTCTATTCTTTCCCCTCTTTATTTATATATTTTTTCCAGTTCTCTTTTTCTCTAAAAAAAATAAAAATAAATCATGAAAATACTTGAAACAAAAATAATATGTTTAAATCTACGGGATTTGCTACCAGCATTTAAATTACTATTTATAATTAAATGGAACGTCCCCAAAAACGACGCAATTATACTTTCATTATGTATGTTCATTTGTGCGTACATACATAATATATATGTATATATGTTTATAAGTACGTATATACATATATATGTTTGTATATGAGCGTATATTTCCACAGATATATAAAAGCTTTGTCACCGAATCTAAATTATTTTCATAATGAGAGTCCATTTGTATGTATATACATATAAATGTCCATATATATGTTTAAATTAAAAAATGTATCTTATATATCTTATATACAGGCTCACTTTTTGTATACTTTTGATGTGTAGAGATATACGACTTATATAATACACAGTTGTTTATATATATATATATATATATATATATATATATATATATATATATATATATATATATATATATATATATATATATATATATATATATATATATATATATATTTATATATATATATATATATATATATATATATATATATATATATATATATATATATATATATAATATATATTTATATATATATATATATATATATATATATATATATATATATATATATATATAGGTTATTTATATTATAGAATAAAAGTTGCATTCATGCGCACATACTGTAAGAAAATTACGGATTAATAATTAATATTTCAAAATATTATGAATGACGTAATAACGTGGATCGCGTTGTCAATCACAATTTTGAATTACAAAGCATTCTCGGAGTCAGTATCTCTCATCAAGAGGTAGGCTTACTTGGCTAGCCTACCCTCGGGAGTTATAATATTTTATAGTCTTTTTTTCAGATTTATGAGCGATTATTCCTTATGTGACGTTTTTGATCTAATGACGTAACTGTTCTGATGATGTCACTGTATTAATTACGTCACTGTTCTGATGATGTCACTGTATTAATTACGTCACTGTTCTGATGACGTCACTGTATTAATTACGTCACTGTTCTGATGACGTCCCTGTATTAATTACGTCACTGTTCTGATGACGTCACTGTATTAATTACGTCACTGTTCTGATGACGTTATTATAATGACGTCACTATAGGATTCATAATATGGTCCAAAAAATGTTGCAACTTATTATTCGTCAAACTGTGAGTTAAAATTAACATTTTAATAACATTGCGTTTTATACTTTATAATTATTAAACCCATAATGCAAGATACAGTCTGCATGTATCATTCAACGTTGTTCCTACTCTGTGTATCAAACCAGCACCTGTTGCTTTTAGAACTATTTCTTTAAACAAAGGTCATATGTTTATATTATTATAATTTTTTTTTAAATCACAAGTTTAGTTTTTGTTTTAAAGTTTAAATTACAATTTTTTTTTTTAAATGTAAATTACTTTTTTTGTTTTTATAATTAATAAAAAATAATACTTTAAATTTTTTAATTTAATGAAATTTTCATTTTAATATTAAAAAAAATTGTGTGGAATTATTTTTCATATATTCTACGTGACTTTTACTTACATTTTTATTTTAATATCAACGAAATTGTGCTGTGGTATTTTTTCTTATATTGTACGTGACTTTTGCTTATTTAGGAAAATTCAGAATATTTTATTTTAGTTAAAATGAAATTTGTTTTAGGTTAGATACAAGTCCATATAACTCACTCAGAGTGAAATAAAGTTTCCACTCTGTGTATCAAACCAACATATATTGCTTTTGGAACAATAAATTTAACAACAGTTTTATTAATAATATGAGTTACTTTATAAATATTAAGATAACAAAACTAAATAGTCAACGGAGATCACTCAACGTGGTTTCTACTCTGTGTATCGACCCAGCACTTGCTGCTTTTGGAACAATAAATTTAGCATTAGTTTTATTAATAATATGAGTTACTTTATAAATATTAAAGTAACAAAACTAGATAGTCAACGAAGATCACTCAAACTGGTTTCTACTCTGTGTATCGATCCAGCACCTGTTGATTTTGGAAATAGGATTGTTTCTTTAAACAGTCATATCTATTTTAATAATATGTCGTACTATATAAATATTAAATCAATACCAGAAAATACTGTCAACATAGACCACTCAAATGTGGTTTCCATTCTGAATATCGAACCAGTACCTACTACTCTTGAAACTATTCTTTAAACTTTATATATCACTCAACGTTGTTCCTACTCTGTGTATCAAACCAGCACATGTTGCTTTTGATACTATTTCTTTACACAACTGTCACATGTTTATATTAATAACATGACAATACGTTATATTAATCTAAAAATACATGATATATAGTATACATAGATCGCTCAACATGGTTTCCACTTTGTGTATCGAACCAGCACTGATTGCATTAGAAATTATATCTTTAAACAGCAGTTCCATAGCTCTTTTAAGAACATGACAATACCTTATAAATATTAAAGTAAAAATACAAGATATAATATAATCTACATAGATAACCTAACCAGGTTGCTCTTCTGTGTATCAAACCATCACATGTTGCGTCTACCCTATTCTATTATGTCTTAACCTACCTCACGGGCAGTGCCCTATTCTAAGACTATTCTAGGTAGTGTCTACCTAGTATCCGGACGAGGAATCAAACCCGGATCCCGCGCCATATGACTCTGTCTCACTACCGATCTTGCCACTGTATCGGATTTAATTTATAAAGGAGTCAACTTATTTAATTTCTCAATTAATAATAATAATAATAATAATAATAATAATAATAATAATAATAATAATAATAATAATAATAATAATAATAATAATAATAATAATAATAATAATAATAATATATTTTTATTAAAAATAAAATCATGAAGATATTTCAAATTTTTTATTATTTCGAAATGAGAGGGGTAAAACTTTATTATTATTATTATTATTATTATTATTATTATTATTATTATTATTATTATTCTTATTATTATTATTATTATTATTATTATTATTATTATTATTAATATTATTTTATTACTAAAATTTAATACCATCAAAGAAAATTAAAATTAATTGATTAAATCTTATATATATATATATATATATATATATATATATATATATATATATATATAGATATATATATATTTATATATATATATATATATATATATATATATATACTATATATATATACCAGTATATATATATATATATATATATATATATATATAGAAAAATATATATATATATATATATATATATATATATATATATATATATATATATATAACCTGACCCAAATTTAGTAGTTAGGACAGCGTTGCATTAAGGATCTTTGAGGATATGTATTCCTCTTGGGTCGATTTTATAGTCTTGGTACCCGGTTAAGAGGTATGTGTCAAATGCCACTTAACTAGGTACTAAAACCATGGTTAATTGATAGAGGTGAAATACCAATTAGCCAGATACTAAGACCATGGTTAAGTGATAGGTGTCAAATACCATGGTTTATTGGTAGATGTGAATTACCACTTAGCCTGATACTAAGACCATGGTTAAGTGGTAGGTATCAAATACCAATTAACAAGGTATTAAGACCATGGTTAAGTGGTATGCCTCAAATACTACTTAACCATAAACTAAAACTATGGTTAAGTGGTAGGTATCAAATACCACTTAACCAGGTGCTATGACCATGGTTAAATATTTTCATGGGAAATGTCTCTCAGAGTTTTAAAACCAATATCCTTGGTGGAAGGAATTGAAGTCTTGGCCTGTGATTAGAAGGTAAATTGTGTTTATTTTTATTTATAATAGTAGGAGTAGTAGTTAAAGGTAGAGTGTGGTATGTAGATGTGTATTATATTGTGACTCGAGTATTTTGAAAGATTGGAAATTTGTGATGGTCGCCGTTAGTGAGGTTAGTGATGTCATTTATAGTGTTGTGGTAGATCAAGTAATTTTCTATTAAGGTTAGTGGTCTGCAGTCATATATATATATATATATATATATATATATATATATATATATATATATATATATATATATATATTCATATATATATATATATATATATATATATATGTGTGTGTGTATAATGTGTGTGTGTGGGAGCGCGTGTGGGAGTGCAGAAATGTGGAAAAACTTTTGAAAGGCAGCAATTACTAAAATTTGAATATAATACCAATTAAATTAAAGCTATATATATATATATATATATATATATATATATATATATATATATATATATTATATATATATATATATATATATATATATATATATATAACATATATCTCATATATATATATATATATATATTTATATATATATATATATATATATATATATATATATATATATATATAATACATATATATATATATATATATATATATATATATATATATATATATATATATATATATATATATATATATATATATATATATATATATATTAGAGAAATGTAGGAATATTTGCATGTGCTTTAAAATGTTTTCTTTGGCAATTATTGTTTTAGAGAGGAAAACATTGTAACAAATTAATTGGATCAATATGAACTAAAATCGGTAGACGCACCGGACGATTTTGCGGTGCGTTTCGGTGCACTGCGGTTTTTGCTGCTGGTGTGATACGGAGGGGGTTGCGAAACGATGCGACTGTTTGGTATGGTGTTGGTGATGTGCGGTGCGGCTGTGGTGCTCGGCTAACCGCACCATCACCAATATTGAAAATGAAAAAAAAAACAAGAAGCGAAACTTAAAAAAATAATAAATAATTAAATAAAAATAATTTTTTTTTTAAATATAAAATTTAAAAAAAAATACGAAAATATAAAGACAAAATAATTTTAAAGAATAATAATAATAATAATAATAATAATAATAATAATAATAATAATAATAAATAATAATATAATAGTAATAATAATAATAATAATAATAATAATAATAATAATAATAATAATAATAATAATAATAATAATAATAATCAAAACGAATTAAACCCTCAAATAAAATTTTGACATTTTCAATTTTAACATATTTCACATAGTACGAAATTTTTTTTTGATTTGAGGCTGGCTGAATCGCTCTTAATAATAAAAAAAGCACAAACAAGTTATCAATATCAAATACAATGAAATGGAAAAATTTTTTAACATCATTTGAGTATGACTGGTTAGAATCTCTCTATTGATATAATTATTATTTTTAGGATTTTAGATTTAACGATAGTTATTAATATTTTAATTTGTTACTTCACATATTTTTTCTTTTAATAACATTTATTTTGGTTTTGTTAATTGTTAATTTAGTCTAGAAATCGTCTCAGATGATGCTTTAAGTGGTCAGGCGAAATATTAGATTAAAAGTTCAAAACTCTGTTGTTATATTCTATTCTAGGAAAGTCCTTGTAGAAAATCAATTATGAAACGATTGATACCGTTAGGAACTACTACTACTACTACTACTACTACTACTACTACTAATAATAATAATAATAATAATAATAATAATAATAATAATAATAATAATAATAATAATAATAATAATAATAATAATAATAATAATAATAAATACTATTCCTACTACTACTAATGATAATAATAATAATAATAATAATAATAATAATAATAATAATAATAATAATAATAATAATAATAATAATAATAATAATAATGTTCCTACTACAACTACTACTACTACTACTACTACTACTACTAATAATAATAATAATAATAATAATAATAATAATAATAATAATCAAACATCATTGACTTTTTTCCTTTTTGAAGATGAGGGGACTTCTATAGACATAAATAGAACTAGCAACGGAAATCAAGCACTGAACCAAACAAGTACGATTATTATTATTATTATTATTATTATTATTATTATTATTATTATTATTATTATTATTATTATTATTATTATTATTATTATTATTATTATTATTATTATTACAGTCCCCATATAAAAGCCTTTATTCTATGCTATTAAGTTCTGAATAATTGTAAACAAAGGCCAGTGTGAAAATCCGTTTGACTGAAATCGTAGAATTTCAAAGTAATAAATTTCATGACGTAACAAACCTGGCGTCTGACGTCATAAGTCAAATTTCAAACAGAACCAATACTATACATTCAAATTCATGACGTCATAAAGCGTATTTCAAACAGAACCAATACTATACATTCAAATTCATGGCGTCATAGGTCAAATTTCAAAGGGAACCAATACATATACATTCGTATTCATGCGATTTCAATTCGCTTGACATTAGTTAGGAACCAAAGCAAATATATATATATATATATATATATATATATATATATATATATATATATATATATATATATATATATATATATATATATATATATATGTATACTACCTCCATATATATATATATATATATATATATATATGGTAAAGGCTAGAACGTGTCATGAACGTGTATTGAGCATCAGTGTTTACATTCTGAAAAAAAAACGAAAATTATACTAATCATTTTGAAAAATAAACGAACCATTTTGAAAAAAAAAGATAAATATTTAATAAAAATTCAAAAGGAAACTTTATGTTGATAAAAAAAAAAAACCTTCCCACCTATAAAAATATTAAAAAAAACGAGTCCTAATTATTTATTTAAATCTATGTAACCTAACGTAACAACTTAACCTAACTTAACCTAACCAAACTTATATATATATATATATATATATATATATATATATATATATTAACTATATATATATATATATATATATATATATATATATATATATATATATATATATATATATAATAGCGAGTATAACCAAAACGAAATTTGAACATTTTAAATTATTTATTAGCTGACTAGTCTCTGGTAAGAATCATTCTTCCTATTTTCAAGGCTTACAATATAATGATAAAATTTTATGTAAAAAATATTATATAAAATTAATATAAAGTTGAAATAAATAAACCACATAGATAAATAAATAATTGCAATATTATGTAGTAGAGAGTTCTTGATTTAAACAAAATATCACTTCAGTATTAAAAGACTGTTAAAATTTAGATTTTCATTTAAGGTCGGTTTGAGATGCCAAATATACAAGGATTCTAACAACTGAAGATCGGGTTCCTCAGTTTGGGACAATATTCCAAAATTAGTATCCTGTATGTGGTGGCCTTCCTGAGAGAATGAGCATTTATAGCTGAATAGGAAGGATGATGTAAATGGTCTAGAGTTCTAAATGAAATACTTTATGCTCAGCAATACGTGTGGAAAGGCTTAGTATTGTCTTCCTATGTAGGTGACATCGCAGTCACCGCACTTGTATTGATATATTACAGATAAGCATAAAGGTAAATGGAGTTTATCCTTAAATTTAAAATATTTCAATTTTTTCACTGAAAAATTTAAATCTAAATTTGAACTGTGGAAAGTTTGCTTTTAAAACCCCGTCAATTTTATGACGAATTTAGTAACTCATTCTCCCCAAAAAGGAAACTCTTATACCAAAAATCCTGCGAGCTGATAATTTTGCCTGAGATTTATCTTTAAATTTTGCTAAAAGTAACTTTCAAAAAGTTGTGTCAATTATAAATTCTGGGGACCCATTCTTCAGAAATAATATTTTCAGGAAATCAAGTTCTTTTGTGAGAATGACATAAGATGACCAAATTTTGTATCCCGTGTCAAAAAAAAGTTTTAATTAAGTTGATTTTAAAAATATGAGGCATGAAAGAATAAAATTTTGTCGCCAATCCAGTAAAAGTTGATTTTCTGAAGACAATGTAAAATTTGTTGTTGCCCTTGTATATATCGATATCTAGAAATGCCAAAGAATTATTTTGCTTTATATCAACAATGAATTTAATATTCGAGTATTTTGAGTTGACATAATGCAGAAACTTATTAACATGATTTTCCGACTTAAAAAGGAGAAAAGAGAAATCCACATACCTCCTGTAAAATAAAGACTTAAAATTAACTGGACATTCATTTAGCCAAAAAATTTTCATAAAAGCACATGAAGACGTTAATAAGAGTAAGACCTAAAGGATTAGCCATAGCGAAACCATCTTGTTTATAAAATTTACCATTAAAAAATAATATAATATCTTTTGATGATCTGTATAGTAACTCCTTAAAAACAATGTTGGGAAATATTTTAAATTTAAAAATAAACTTTTTTTACCTTTATGCTCATCGGTAATAAATCAACACAAGTGCGATGCCACCTACATAGGAGAAGATATACGAAGCCTTTCCACACGTATTGGGGAGCATAAAGGTATTTCATTTAGAACTCTAGACCATTTACATCAACCCCCCCCCCTCTCTATTCAGCTATAAATGCTCATTCCCTTCAGGAAAACCATCATATACATGATATTAATTTTGGAATTTTGGCCCAAACAGAGAAACTCGATCTTCAGTTCTTAGTATCCCTGTATATTTGACATCTCAAACCGACCTTAAATAAAAATCTCTATTGTAACAGCCTTTTAATATTGATGTGAAATTTTGTTTAAATCAAGAACTCTTTACTACATAATATTGTATTCATTAATTTATCTATATGGTTTATTTATTTCAACTTTATATTATTTTAACTTTTTTTATATATAATTTTAAATAATACTTATATTTGTATAAAATTTTACCACTATATTGCAAGCCTTGAAAGGGGAAGAAGGATTTTTACCCGAAACTAGTCAGCTAATAAATAATTTAAAATGTTCAAATTCGTTTTGGTTATACTCGCTGTCATAAAATTCCGCCTCAGTTATCGAAGTTCCATTTCCAAAGTTCTTCTAACTAACTAACTAACTAACTATATATATATATATATATATGATATATATATATATATATATATATATATATATATATATATATATATATATATATATATATATATATATATATATATGCATGTGTGTGTGTATGTGAAGGCTTGTTTGCAATGTCATTAAAGATAAAAAGAAATGCTAACTAATTTTCCAAAGTCAAAAGGCTTTTAATATCATGAATACAATCAATAAAAATTTACAGTTTTTCAATTCCAGGAAATGTAACTCTTCAAAAATAACTCATACCTTCTTCTACAGTACCCTTTTTACTAACCCTTTTTCTATTGTTTTTAATATTAATATTTAGTATTAATATTAAGATTAGCTCCGGAATTTTGTGAACCGTACCGCACCGCACCACCCTCACCGCACCGCACCGCACCAGGGTAAGCGCACTACCCACCGTACCAAAAGTCATTTTTGTTGCTCCGTACAGCTCCTCTACGTTTCATTGCGCACCTTGCTCCGCACCATACACCGCACCGCACCGCACCGCACCGCACCGGTACACTGGATTTGTTTGACGCATCGCAACTGGTGTGTCGGCCAACCCTAAGGTGGAGTTATGATATTTTATGGTGGAGGAAGAGTTAGAGTAAGATCTGAATCATTATCGGATAATTGTATTTTTCCCCGAGTTAGATTCGAAGATGGAGTTGCAGTTAGATTTTATAAGGGAAGCAGGAGTCAGAGACGGAGTCGGAGTCGGATTCGGAGTCAGAGAAGGAGCCAGATTCCGATGCGGATTCGGAGTAGGTGTCGGAGTCAGAGAAAGAGTCGGGTTCGGATGCGGAGTCGGATTCGGAATCAGAGAAGGAGCCGGAG
>JABUQX010063067.1:50000-55000 GCA_015478945.1 Trachelipus rathkii
TCCAAATGTAACTCTACGTGGCTCAAACGGTAGAGTGACGGAGTCGCATGGCAAGGTCGCGGGTTCGAATCCTAGTTCGGATCCTAGATAGAAATTACCTAGAAAGTTCCCCTCCTTGAATAGGGCTATGCCCGTGAGGTGTGAACTTTTTATAAAAAAAAAAAAAAAAGATCAAATTTATTAACAAAATTAGTAATTTTTTTAATAGGATATCGATAGAATGAGTGATTTTACAAAGATTAGTAGGTATGGACCTATGCCTCATGAATATGCTCTCTAACTGGGTTGAAAAATTATCAAGAAAATATATTTTAATTGCCCTATGCCATCTTCATTTTACATTTGTTTCTCACATGAGGCATTTTCATTTCGTCATCAACATAAAGCAGAAGTTCTGTTGCAACATCCAAAATATTTGAAAATGTTCCATCGATGTTAGCATGGAAAATCTTTCAAAACAAAATATCACATTTTTAAAATGATTATGGAGACTGCAATGTAGTACATAGAAGAAGTGTGAAGGGAAAATAAAGTTGAAGAAAAAAAATAAACTTATAACAAATATGCTTTTGATTAAGATTCAAAACATCTGAGTTAATTATATTAAATGGATCCTGAGACCACCTGCCTTCCAAACCGCAGCAGCTAACCTTGTCTCACTTGAAAGCCAAAAACGTACAGTTAGTAACCCTAAAGCAATCTAATAATTACCCTATATATATATATAAATATATATATATATATATATATGTACATATATATATATATATATATATATATATATATATATATATATATATATATATATATATATATATATATATATATATATATATATATATATATATATATAATTCCTTAAAATATGCTTTTCGATGCATTAAGTATATAATTTTTTTTTTATTAAGTGTTAACTTTTTATAAATAACTGTAACATTTGATTATAAATATTTTATTTTTTGTGACCTCCGCGACCCACCTGTATATCCGTTTGCTCCCGGTCATCAGCAGACCCCGAAGTTGAGAAAAGTTCCCAAAGGTACAACAAAACTTAAAATTTCTAGATCGTACATGACGTAACTTCACCAATTTTATTTCAAAAATTAGTATGAATTTTGTCCATTTTGTGTCTAGGAAAATCTTTCCTAATTTTATCTGTTAAAATAGTAGTCCCACTTTGCTAACTAAAATAGTACCTAGTTGCATTCAGTGCCATAAAGTTTCTAATTCGTTGTTCTTATACTACTTATTAACATGGACGTGAACAGAAATGAACGTATATATTTATATATATATATATATATATATATATATATATATATATATATATATATATATATATATATATATATATATATATATATATATATATATATATATATATATATATATATATAGCATATATATATATAAAGTATATATATATATATATATATATATATATATATATATATATACTTAGAATAATATTATATTTTTATTTATCAATATTGATTAAGCTTAGAAAGAACGTTAGAAATAGGAAACTTCCTATAACGCTAACCTTGTGGTTTTCCCTTATATCGTAGTTCCCAACTGTTATTTCAATTTGTGAAGTGTTAAAATAAAAAAACAATGTCAAATTAGCTTAATCAATATTGATAAATAAAAATAATGCTACGCCAAGGGTCCTAATATACTATATAAAATTTGTATCTACGTCTATGCAGTATTTAATTCAGAGAGAGATATATGTATAGAAGATGTTATATACATATAGTATATATGAGGAAAGATATATATGATATAAAGATAGTTATATATATATATATATATATATATATATATATTTATATATATATATATATATATATATATATATATATATATATATATATATATAACCAAAGCAAATAAAGATTATATTTTAATAGAAATGAGGTATCACATTTGTGGTCCGTGAAGATTTTCTAGTTTAACTGGATGTTGAAACCATTAAAGGAGAATCTCTGACAGAGGCAATAAAAAGAACGCTGAAATAAATATTGACTTTTTAATTGGACAACGATATGATGGTGCAGAGGCAATGAAGAAAGTTTTTAGAGGTGTTTAAGCTGTCGAAAACATCCAGAGGCTTTACTGGCTGGGAGACCGAAAGAAAATGTGGATTGAGTCACAAAAAGAATGCCTGGAGGAGAGAAATGTGAGTTTGGCAGAGGCGAGAAGAAAGGTGCAAAGAGTGAATGTGGTTTAGTGAGGGTGTGTGTATGTGGCTGTGTTCCTGGCCCAAGGGATGACAACTACATTGACGAGGTGCCACAGTGAGGGTCCGTCGCAGTATCGTGAAGACCTAGGGGTGGATTTTTCTGACTGCAACGAGTATTTGCTTAATTGAAGGTATAAAATTGACGGTAAAGGGGGAGGGGGGATTTGTTTTCAACTTGCAACATTTTTTTCTACTACTTTTCCGTTTCCGTTTCCAGTTCATTAGTCTCTTAGCTTTAGACTCAACTCCATCCAATAGAAGGGTGGAGCCGGAGCTCCCCCAGATGTGAGAGCAGTACTCCAAACATGGGCGAATAAGGCCCTTATATAACTGGAGTAGCTATGCAGAAGAAAAAAATTCCCGCAATCTGAACAGAACTCCCAGTTTCTTTGAGGCCACCTTAGCAACCGTTGTGATATGAGGTTTCCAAGACAATTTTTTGTTTATGTTCAGACCAAGAATGTTTATGTTGTCAACAGGTGAGACGTTAGAGCCGTCGAAGAAAATAGGAAAGTTAGGAGTGTTTTTGAGAGGGAGATGTAACAAGTTGTTTTCTAAGAGTTAATTTACAAGGTTGCGGTGACCCCACTGGGAAATCCCATCCAGATAGACAGAAAGCTGAAGACGAGAGGCAACTCTAGATGCAAAAGAGGGAGGAGATTTGAAATGAGTATAAGAATGAAGAGTTGAGTCGTCGGCATAAGAGTGAACAGAGTTAGAAATACAGCTGAGAAGATCGTTGATGAAAAGTAAGAATAAAGTTGGAGATAAAACAGAACCTTGAGGAAACACCACAATTAACAGAAAGTGATGTAGTAAGCCGCTCCATCACCAGAGCTCTGATATGAGCGATCTAGAGAGAAAATCTAACAAGAGTGTTAAAGAGAAGGAGAAACTCCTAAAGGAAGGGGAGCTTAGAGAGTAGCACGATGCCATACTTAGCCTTTGATATGTCGAGCGCCACCACCCAAGACTCCCAATAGTCCCTAAGGGGTAAAGTTAATTGTAAATCAGCCAGGATGGATAGTATGTCAGCTAATCTGAGCGTCGAAAGCCATACTGATGATCTGAAAGAAGTGAATGGACTCCTGATGATCCAGGAAATGAGAGTTAAGAAGAGTTTCAAAGATCTAGATAGAATATGCTGAGCCACAGAGAATTGATAGTTGGTAAAGACCAGAGCGGCTGCTCCTTCGGATCGGTTGGACACATGCGCGCTTCCAGCACTGGAGGAAATGTACTAGTATTAAGGCATAGAGAGTAGAGTTGAATGAGTGACAGGCCAGCTCTGGAAGAATACCTCAAACACGGGGAGGAATGACATCCGGGCCACCCGCCTTCCACGTTCATAGATCTCAGAATCCCATGCACCCGATCATGCGTAATCACGGAAAGAGGCAGAGGAAACCTGAGAGGAGAAGAAGCAGGAGTATAGATGCCGGAATCGTCCAGGGTAGAATTAGATGAAAAAGGAGGCCGAAGAGATTAGCCTTTCAGTAGGAGAGTTAGCTACGGAACCGTCAGATCGAATAAGAGGAGGTAAGGCAGATTTACAAAAGTTATTAGAGATGTTTTGGGCAAGAGGCCAGAAATTTTTATCAGTATGAATGGAGCGAGAACATTCTCCATCGAACCATGGATTTTGTGGAGAAAGACTTAGTTGAAGATGGAATGAACCCGCTCATACCTCGACGATTACGGCCCCAACCTTTTCAGCGGTGACCGAAGCGTCCTCTGAGTCAAAGCAAGATTCACTCTAATCATAGTTTGCAAAGAAACGACGCAACGCCCCCAATTAGCTCGATTAAAGTGCCAGAAAGTACGTTTAGGGCAGAAGGAGCTGCTGGAGAAAAAGTTTTAAAATTAAAGAGCAGCAGATTGTGCAGAGTTACCGATAGGAGAGAAAATGGTGTATTTATATCGAGAAGGAGTGGTGTGGTGAAACATAAATCGAGCGTGTTCAAGAATTGTTAGGACGATCGGCAATATGTGTAGGTTCCTTAACTAACTGTTCCAGATCGTTGAGAATACCGAATGTTTTGGCCTCCGCTCCCTGCATCAGTATGAGGAGCTCAACCACTCAGTGTGATGTACGTTGAAATCCCCTAATAGATGATCTCAGCATTTGGATGGGAAGAAGTAACAGTGTCATGAGAAGTAGTAAGATATTTAAAAAGGGGGTGAAAATCTGTTCCGTTAGGGGAGCAGTAGCAGAAACACAAGATAATTTTAGTAGTAGGAGAAAGATTTTTAAGCCAATGGAACATCGAAATTAGAGATCCATGATCTCTCAAGAATGTGTTATAGGAGGTTGAATGCCAGTATAGGCCCAGACTTCACCATTTAGTCTGAAATTATAGAAAAGGTTATAGTTGGAGATATTAAGTTTATTTGAAAAGAATCCCTTCTAGCTGGGTCCCATGGCAATGTTAGGTAGAGATTACTGATATATTCCACAGATTCATGATTAGCTTTCAGGCCACGAACGTTGACAAAGTAAATAGAGAACCCCAGCCAGCCCCCACCTTACATCTTATCTATCCATTCATTCAAATAGCCATCCTCACAAACAAACACACAATCGACCATACACAGCCCACCCAAAAAACCAACTGAATTGGTTTTATTAAAAACTTGCAATCTATACAACAAACACACACACACACACACACACCCCACACACACACACACACGAACAAAATGACAAATAAAGAAAAGAAAAAAAAATAGAGCCAAAAAATGCTAGACGCATTGA
>JABUQX010063067.1:72500-74753 GCA_015478945.1 Trachelipus rathkii
ATATATATATATATATATATATATATATATATATATATATATATATATTATATTATAAATAATATATATATATTAAAAAATATATATATAATAGTGTTTGTATAACTGTCATATGGTCTTTTAAAACTATTAATGCTGTTATGTAAATGAATACATTGGTGGCCAGCTGGTCCACCTTAGTGCGGAAAATGTAAAAAAATAAATATCTCAAAAACTACAATAGCTACAGCGAAAGGGAATACATTTTTGGAATCCTGGTAAAATTTCACATATGAAAATGCTTTATACGGCACACTAGGGGGCTCGAGCCGACGGGGAACATAGGGGGGGACGTTTTCCATACCCCGTAGGGGAGGGGCGGAGGAACCCCCGCGACACCCAAATACCAAAGAGCGGGGGTTCCAGACCCTCCCGAAGCCGGAATTAGTCCTACCCTGTGTTCCCCGGAAGCCGAGAGACCCCGACTCCTGCCATCGGTGCGGTATACCCTTGGGGTATTCTTTAGTAAAAAAAAAAAAGCAAAATTTAATAGAAAGTCTATTTATTATAACGAGAAACCAATAAAAGGTCTCTTTTACCAATAAAAGGTCTCTAAATAGGCCTTTTAATCATATTACTATAATTATTAACAATAATTTAATTTTATTTTTTTTTACATTTTCCTATGTGAAATTTTACCAGATTCCAAAAATGTATTCCTTTCGCTGTAGCTATTGTAGTTTTTGAGATATATATATTTTTTTTTTTTACATTTTCCGCACTAAAATTGGACCAGCATTCCACCAATGTATTCCGTTTTACTGTAGCATTAATAGTTTTTAAGATACATATGACGGTTATACTAAACTTTGACTATATATATATATATATATATATATATATATATATATATGTTATATATATATATATATATATATATATATATATATATATATATATATATATATATATATATATATATATATATATATATATATATATATATAGGAACTTTCCCTTTAAAAGGATGTTAACCGATATATATCGAACGAGCGATATAATCGATTTTTTGACATCAAGGCAATAGGAGCGACAAGGCTGCCAATAACAGTTTTTTCTTTTTTTTAAACTAAAGGAATACCCAAGATTAAATCGCCAAGATGTCAAAGAGTCAGGGTCTCTCGGCCTCAGCGGGGGACGACGGGGGGGACTTCGTCCCCCCCTCTGTCCCACCGTCGGCTCGAGCCCCTTAAAAAAATAAATAAAAAAAAAATTAAAACAAAATTAACATATAAAAATTAACAAGATATTATAAAGCAACATGTGGCAACTTTTTCTCTTCTTCTATTGGAGTTTAAGTTAACACGTCACAGTGAGCGATTTGTGTTCAGCGATATTTCGATTTCTGTATTTTTATGTAACATCCTTTTAAAGGGAAAGTGCCTATATATATATATATATATATATATATATATATATATATATATATTTTTTTTTTATATATATATATATATATATATATATATATATATATATATATATATATATATATATATATATATAATTTTTGTTTTTATCAAAGTTTCCCTTTTAAAAATATTTCTTTCATTTGGAAGCTAAGGGAGTTGCAAATTAGTCTTAAACAATTTTATTTTCAAACTATTTTATCCTTTTATTTTTTAAATCTTTTTATATATTGAAATCTGTTAGAAAAAATTATTAAATTTCGTTATTACAATATTTAAAATTTAATTATTAATTAATTAAACAAATAAAATACTTAATTAATTTAAGTTATTTTCAATATGCTGCAACTAACGAAGTCTTTATGTTTGAAAGTAGCCTAATGAATGTTTGTTTTGCATTTCGACGATTGAATTTTATCTTTCGTTTTAAAAATTGTGAAAAGGCTTAATTAAACAATTTCCCATTACATCTTTTAAGTTGCTATTGCTTCTAATGGTATGAGCAAAGTTTAGTATATATTTAAATACAAAGATTTTCTACATCAAAAATATTTGTTAAGTGCTGCCGATGTTTAAGGCTTTACCACGTCCTTATAATAAATAAATAAATAAAGTGTTGTATAATAGGCCTGGTGATTAATATTGGAAATTTTTTTAAGCGAGTGACATTAACATGTTGTTAGATTTGCTTTGTTTCTGATATATATATATATATATATATATATATATCAGCATCCCGAAAAGGCCAGGCATGTAACTACAAATGCGAAAACGGTTAAATAACTAAATTAAAATCGAACGAAGTAAT
>JABUQX010063068.1:0-13090 GCA_015478945.1 Trachelipus rathkii
AGAAGAGAATCAAAGTGTCGAAAATTAGTGGATACGTACAACGTTGCTGCGCAACGTTGGCGAACCCTTCTTCGAGTTGCAAAAATGGGAGCTTGCAACGAAAATTAGGGTTGCCAAAAATTAGAGGGAGCCGTACGTTTAGGCCAAAAAATTTGGGTTGCCAAAATTGCACCTGGATATAACAAAAGGGTTAGGCCAACATGAAAAATTGGTTTCAAAAGGTGCAAGCCGAAAAGGTTTAAGTAAAAAAAAGGTCAAGGTCAGTAAATAAGTCAAGGCTCTCAAAAGGTCTAACGGGAGGTAAGAATTTGAGGCTCAAAATGCGGTTTTGCCAAATTTTAGGGTGGGAGTAAGGGAACTGAAAGGCAAGGTCAGGTAGGGTAAAATAAAGGCAAAATTTAGAATCCAATATGGGGTTGCCTACTATACTACACTGATACTATATATATATCTATATAATATATATAATATTATTATAATAACTAAATTGCATGTCATATCCACCTACTACAATTATTAAACTAATTCTTTATTTTTATCAAGTAAGTCCCAAATATAAATAACCTATATATATATATAAATTTATAATAAATCCAATACTTTAATACAGTATATAACACACTTTATAGCTTACTATAACTAAAATAAATAAACCCCTAAACAACCACATATATAAAAATCAACAAATACCACAATCTACTACCAAACACAATACTACCTTATAAAATTAATACACTAACATACAAAAATAACAAAATCATAACATCTCATCAACCCACTAAATACACTTATAATATATATATATTATTAATATAAAATATATATATATATAATATTATATATATATATATTGGTTATATCTAAAGACTGGAGAAAAGATATTTTCATATATAATGAAATTTACTACAACGAGGACCTCATACACTTCACTATACATATATTTTCATTAGCCTGCATTTGTTTGTGATTCATACTCTTCAAAATTGCACAGGAATCAAAACATCAAGCTTTAATTAATGTTTCCGAACTTCCTATTTCGTATTGATATTGCTTCATATGAGAAACACTTCATCTACTAAGCTAACGGAACAAAATCGTTTAAAGTGTATAATAGTTCCGGTTTTAAGGTGCGAAGTATTATGCAGTGAATAAATAATTATAAGCCAATAAAAATTTAGCAATCTGTTTTTAAAAAAATTATAGTGGTATAACTTTTTTAATTTATAATATTCATTTTTCTTTTGGTTTTTAATTATGTAAATTAACCTTGCCATCATACAACAAAAAAATTTCCCATATTCCACAAACATGAACTACAACAAGATTTTTTTTATATTTATATAAAATTTATTTTAAAATGCAATGAAAGTGTAATATGTATTGTTATGTCATGTTTAAGAAAAAAGAATTTTAAAAAAAATCCATAAAACAAGTCGTTAAACCTGAAAACCAATTAAAAGCAACTAAATTAAAAAAATAAGAAGTTCATCTCAGATAAGAAAACTGAAAATGGAAAAGGAAAAAATTGAAGAAGAATACGGAGACGACTACATTAATTACCTTTGAAGTGGAGAACAGCACAATAGATAAAAACTAGCAACTATTCCACTTCATATATTATTATATTATATAATATATATATATAATATATACTATATATATATATATATCTTATATATATTCATATAATATATAATATTATTAATATACTATAATATAGTATATAATATATATATTATATATATAGTATATAGTATAATATATTATCTAATGAAACATTCTATAATTAAAGGTGTTAATATTTTTATTTATTTATTTATTTAATCAGTTAATTATTTTTATTTCATTTTATTTAATATTTTTATTTGTTTTTAATTTTTCTGTCATTAATTCCAAATTTACAGAACTCTTAAATTCATTTTTAAAATAATAATAATAATAATAATAATAATAATAATAATAATAAATAATAATAATACTAAATATAATATAATTAATTATAATAATAATAAATAAAATAATAATATAATAATAATAATAATAATAATAAAATAATAATAATATTCAAGAGATTAATTATAATTATGTAATTAAATTGTAATTTAATTTTATAAATGATTATTAAAAATAAATAATATTATTAATTTACTATTAATTTATTTCAAATGATATATACTATATATAATATATATATATAATTATATATATTATATATATATATATTAATATATATATATTATATAATTAATATATATTAATATATATATATCATGATAATATATATATATATATATAAATTATTATATATATTATATATATATATATATATATGATTACATATACTATAATATAAATATATATATTATATATAGTCTATTATATATATATTTATATATATATATTAATATTATATATATTTATATTATATATATTATATCATATATTAAATATATTAATATATTATATTAATATATATATTATATATATATTATATATATATATATAATATATTATATATTTAATATATATATTAATAATATATATATTTACAGGTGTTTCGAATATAGGGCAAATTTGGAGGATATTATCTTTGTACCATTTCAAGTGTTTTGTCTGACTAAAGCTCCTGTGTAGTTCCGTTTAGTTTAGGTAAATCAGTTGGGATAATGTGTACATTGAGAGATGATGTGTTTGTGCTTTATGTTCTCTAAGATGTAGTTTATTATTATTATATTAATTAAATTATTATTATATATTATTATTATTATTATTATTTATTATATTATATATTGATTATTATTATTATTATATTATTATTATTATTAATTATTATTGATTATTTTATTATGTATTTATTTATTATATTATTCATTATTATTATTATTATTTATTATTATTTTTATTAATTGTTATTAATGATATTAATATCCTTCTTATTGATTAAAAGGTCTCTTTTGATCAATATCGCAATTTCTAGCAATATTGATATTGATTTTTATTAATATAAAGATTTTTTATCATTATTTTTATTGTGTATGAAGAAATTAAAAACAATTATTCTTTGCTTATATTTTCTTATTATTATTATTATATTATTTTATTATCTATTATTATTATTATTATTTATTATTATTGTTATTGTTTTATTATTTTTATTATTATTTATATTAATTTTAATTATTATTATTTTATTATGTTATTTATTATTATTATTATATTGATTATTATTAAATATTATTATTATTATTATTATATTATTGTTATTATTATATTTATTATAATTAATTATTATTATATTATTTTTATTTATATTATTTATTATAATATTATTTTATTATTTGTTATGGGGATTCATTCCAAAAAAAACTCCTAACTTAATTCTTATGTTGCTTGCTTTTCCAAATGAAAATTATCGTTGTGAACAATTTTATCTTTAAGACTATGTGCGTTATTTAGTAAATTAGTAAATGTTTAGTTAATTTATTTAGGTTATTATTAGTCGTATATATTATTTGCATTATTATTATTGTTATTGTTTATCAGCAATATAAATAAAAAGAAAGGCTCTCACAAATGGATGAGAATCCATTCATTTTCATTGTAATATTAATAACTTTGGTACCTTTATCAAGAAACCATAGGCATGTGTCCAATATTAAGATGACGCAATACCCTGTTCTATATGTTAATCTACTTTACGTTCGCAGAGTTTCATAGCTCATACTCGCAACATTACGGAACTATAAACACCATTATTACATCATATCTTTGCACCGTTTACACTCATTTACCTCTAAAATGAGAATTTACAGTAACTTTATTTAAAGATAACGCTTGTTTAATGGTATAAGACATTTCTCTGTCAATTTTGTCCCACTATCATAACCCTGTATATATATATATATATATAGTATTTCTGATTTTGAACATTTTATGGACGTTTATTTCACGTGGCAAATTATGCTTTAAAATTAATTTTATTGCATTTATATAATTAAATTTAAAAAAAATATATTTTTTTATATTTTTAATTTTTTTTACTTTAAATTTGAATACAAAAATTTTTTTTTGGAATTAAATCATTTTTCTTTTAAATTTTGGTATATGTTTTTTTAAAGGGTTATAAGTTCTAAAAGTTTATTATTATTATTATTATATATTATATTATTATTATTATTATTATTATTATTATTATTATTATTATTATTATTATTATTATTATTATTATTATTATTATTATTGATGTTTTGTTTTCATGAACCTGCTTCTTCGTATAAATTTAAGAGCCCCAGGGTAAATTATATATACAGGTATTATATAATAATATATATATATATATTAATATATACATATATTTATATATATAAAAATATTCTATTTGACCTACAAATAAATATATAGAGTATATATAATAGTATATATATATATATATATATATATATATATATATAGTATGCCTATATAATATATTATATTATAATAAAGAGTATTTATATCAACCCTTGGTAATTCACGTGTTTTATACACTGAATATAACTATGAAATACGTGAATATACTAAGACAACTGAAGAGGTTCCGAATAGAACGTAAAGCTTTGTTTATTATTAGTTTCCTACTTGTTATATTAAGTATCAATTAAGTAGAGAAAATATTTGTATTCATATTTAAATATAGTGCCTTTATTTGAAATAATTGATTTTTATTTCAACAAACAGTAATAATGGTCAATAATAAATAAAGTTTTAATTACTACATTCGTTTGAATAATAAAACCAAGGGTGATATAAATATTTTATTACTATAAATACTGTATTCGCAGAATAAGTAGATAATCTTAATAATAAAATAATATATTTAATATATATTACTATATATATATTATATATAATATATATATATATATATACTATAATATTATATATATAATATATAGTATATATAAATATATTATTATATATATATATATATTATATATATATTATATTATAATATATTAGGTGGGCGTATCCTCTAGAATTTTTTTTTCGGGCAAGATCAAAAATTGTTTTTTATATTATATTATTATATATATATATATATTTATATATATATATATATTATATATAATATATATATATATATATATTATATATAATATAAATATATATATTAATATATATAGATATATTATATATATATATATATAATATATAATATATATATATATTAATATATATTATATTAATATTTATTATATTATATTTAATATATATATATTATATTATATATTACATATATATATATAATATAGATATATATTATATATATTATATAATATAATATAATATATATATATAATAATATATATATAGTTATATTATATATATATATATATATATATATACTATTATAATACTTATATACTCTAATAAAAATAATGTATATCTTCACCCTATAACTATTATATATATATAAGTGTAAGGACCAAATATTCATTTTTACAGAAAATAAATGGAGTATTTTATATAAACTTCACCTAAAGATCCAGTCTTCACCCCTAAAATGTTAACTTTCATCATGCGCCACGGGACATGAGAGTGATGGAAATATTCCGATGTATAACACTCAAAACTATAAATTTTTGTTGTCATCATTTTCGATGGTATATGGTAGAGGGTAGAGGGAGCGCTAAGATCCATACTATGTCTTACACCAAACCAAAACACAATCATTCGGTACTAAATAGTATTTTCAAGTAAGTTATCTCACGCCCAACCCCAGAACGTCTTATGCTTGAGCAAGCTTCTCTCTCTAAGCTGAAGCAGTAGCCAACACACCGTACGGGTAAAATTTGGCCATCGAGTATCTGCACGAAGATTGCTAAATGATTTGGAATTGGTGACCGCTACGCGTCAAACCTCTCTCAGGAAGACTAGGTCTGCCTACGTTTGTTACGTCCTGTTTGTGACGATTTCTGTGTGTTGATTGCCATTTCCAAAAAAAACAACTCAACCTTCATATGAACAACTCCCCCAATTTTGCTTTTACTAAATTCCTAATTAGCTCTCGCTATTCGGAGCTCTTTCCACACTTGTTAAAATCTCTCCAACACACTTATCTTTCTGCATGATGGCACATTACAGCTGCTCGGTAGACAATTGCAAGGAAGACTAATTTCTGTTATGATTAAAACCTCTCTCTTCTAATCTATAAGTTACAATCATATCCCCATAATAATATAAATGGATGTAACAAATAATAAGTTTGCTGACTCGTCAGTAGGGTAAGTTGCGCATCTGTATTTTGAACGTTGTTAATTCTTGGGTACAACAATATTTCAATACCAAGCCCTGATACGCTTACACATTCTTTAAAAAAATCTGCTGAAAATTCTAATGTTGCATTTTTCTGATTGCTTCAAGTTTAGTTTTAACTAAAGGCCTTACGAGATTTGTTTCCTGAAGCGACGCAATGATATAAATTCTAATCTTAAAGTCCCTTCACTTTATATCTTAAAGCATACTGATAAAATTTTACGTGTCTAAGGAAATTTCGCTGGGGAGGCCATGGCCCACTGCACCACCCTGTATACATAAGACGACTCATCTGTATATCTTATATATTATATTATACTTATATAGTAATATATACTAGTATATTTATTATTACTCATTATATGATATATCATAGTTATATATAATACATAGTTCATATATAGTATATATATTTTATATATATATAATGGGCGGAATTCGTCGCGCGTCAGCGAAAAATGAAAGATGTTTTCTTTCGCATGGTATGGGCGCCGGACAGTACTGAGCAACTCAGTCCTTTCCTTTTGCCATGTACTGTTTTAACCCCTTTTTTTCTTCGACCCAGCGTAAAGTCTTATCGCCTAGAAGCCAGCATCCTTGGCAGAGCTTCTGGGATAAACTATACTTTGATGCCTGGTAAATGCAGAAGATGCTAGTTTACTGAAGCGCGAAGAAGCGCGAAGGCAAATCTCTCCCGCAAGTGGCCTGGGCGGCCAAACATTGCTGCGCACACGCAAGTGGAAGTTCAACTGCTACGAAGCTTTAGAGGTTAGCAGTCGGCGCCAACAGAAAGATGCGGACCCAACTGACAAGGCCAAAGCGATCTTCCGGGGACGGTTGTTCATACTATAAAGTATATAAGTATATATAAATAACCGCTATATATACTATATAAATAATATAATATATATATATCTTATGTATATA
Organism: Trachelipus rathkii; assembly: GCA_015478945.1. Lineage (NCBI taxonomy): Eukaryota > Metazoa > Arthropoda > Malacostraca > Isopoda > Trachelipodidae > Trachelipus > Trachelipus rathkii. The sequence goes on from JABUQX010063068.1 coordinate 7,222, forward strand.
ATATAATATATAAGATATATATATATATATATATATCTATTTATATATATATTACTATATCATAACGGCACTCAGTAACTTTCACTACTCGGCTGACTCGGCTCTGCCTCATCTCTCACTCTCCGAAGTCTTTTCTCGGAATCTCTCTCCACTCCTGATTAGGATCCCTCGTGTCTCTCCGCATATCTCTTCTGCGATTCTGTTCCCTCTCTCTCTCAGCGCGCTTCATACGTACTATCGCAGTGTCATCTCGTCCTTCCATCGGGATCCGTGGTATATACGCCGCAGCTGCGCTCACGCTCTGGTCTCTCTCTCTCTCTAAGAGCAAATTTAGTTTATTTCATTTTTTTAAATAAACGAGTGTTTTATATTTCTGTAGGAAAAAGAACAAGTTCTAGCATATATTAAATAAAGTGTATAGTGTATACTGTCTTAAAATTTCTCTCGGCTATTTCGGAGAAGCCCGAGCTGTCATCTTTTATAATTGATTGAAAAATTGCATTATTTAATGGCGATGATCCTGCAACATGCTTGTTTTAAATTTTAAGTAATCTTTTATATATATTATTTAATATTTCTTTCATATATATTTTTTTAACTTAAAATAATAAAAAGATAAAAAAAAAAAACAATAAGGTTCTTACCGTAAATTCTACCATTTGTAGCAGTTGTTCGTGAATTAAGGTGATATCCTTGCTACACCTCGAGAACCCCGAGTGTAGCGGATCGCCTCATTATGATTTTATATATATATACAAATTCTAAATATATACAGCTTATATATAGATATATATAATATATATATAATATATATATATATATATTTATTAATATATCATACTATATATATAAATATATTATATATTATCATGTTTTTGCCTATCCTAATACAACACTTATATCAATACTATGAAATAATTACTATATATAGTATAATTTATCAAATATATACTGAGAGGGGTGGTAGAAGAGGAGGGTTTGTGGGAGGTTAGAAAGTAGGGGATATGATAGAGAGAAAGGGTTCGTAGCTAGTTGATCGTTCAGTAGAGTGAGAATCGTTTTTTTTTAATTTATTAATCTTATGAAAAAAATAAGAAATGTCGTTTAATCTGCTTGTTGAAAATAATATTATTTGTTTGGTATCAAAAATGAAAGTATCAAACATTGAGAATTTTGAAGTTGTGTAATTATCTATTATTATTATTATTATTTCATTATCTATTATTATTTATATTTTTATATTATTATTATATAATGTATTATTTTCATTCATTATTTTATTATTATTTATTATTATTATTTATTTGTTGTATTAATTATATTATAATTATTATTATTATATTATTAATTATTATATTGATTATTATTATTATATTTTTTATTGATATTATTATTTTTTATTATTAATTATTTAGTTTAATCTTTATTGCATCTGAATGAGGACCATGATTTCAATATAAAATTTACGACTATTAGTAGTTAGTATTATATTATTTATTATTATTAATTCATTATTATTATTAATTATATTATTTATTATATATTTTATTATTATTATTATTATTATTATTATTATTATTATTATTATTATTATTATTATTATTATTATTATTATTATTATTATTATTATTATTATTATTTTATTTTATTATTTATTATTTTATTATTATTATAATATTATTATTATATTATTATTATTATTATTATTATTATTATTATTTATTATTATGCTTATTTATTATTTTTATTATTATTATTATATTATATTATTAATTTATTTATTTTTATATTATTATTAATATATTATTATTATATATTATTATTATTTTATTATTGGCTCAATGGGGCAAACGGGATTTTCACATTTTTATGGCTCCGCGTTCACACCATCGGATTACAGGGATAGGTTGGAACTTGGAAGTGTAGTCGAACTCACCTGTTGGTTAACTTGAAGGGTAAGTCACCACCTGGTTAACTTAAGGCGTAACTTATAATCTGATTAACTTAAGAGGGGGTAATTACCAGCTTGTTAATTCAAAGGAGTAACTCTTCAGCTGGTTAATGTGAGGGCCCTCACCAGCTGAGTATTTTAAGTGATAATTCACTAGTTTGATTAGCTTGAGCGGTAACTCACAATCTGGTTTTGAGTGGGTAACTCACCAGCTGGTAAATCCTAGGGTAACTCATTAGCTTTTTAATTTAGACTAGCAGTAGATATTTTCTCCTGTAGGAGGGTTTCTTTAATTCTTAATTTAGACTAGCAACAGATATTTCCTCTTGTAGGATGGTTTCTTTAATTCTTAATTTAGACTAGCAACAGACATTTTCTCCTGTAGGAGGGTTTTCTTAATTCTTAATTTAGACTAGCAACAGACATTTACTCCTGTAGGAGGATTTCTTTAATTCTTAATTTAGACTAGCATCAGACATTTTCTCCTGTAGGAGGGTTTCCTTAAATCATCAGAGCGCTTGCTGTAATGTGTTTTTAATTACCATTCACGGAGGACACACGTTTTTTTTTTCATTATGATTAAAGTTCACACCTCATGGGCATAGCCCTATTCTAGGAGGGGAAACTCCTCTAGGTAGTTTCTACCTAGGATCCGGACTAGGGTTTGAACCCGGGCCCTTTGTCGCTCTATCGATTAGGCCACAATAGTGGCATCTGAGTGCCAGAAGTTTCGTGCTGCCACAGTTATTTATACGCAACATTAAAACATTATTCTAAACATAATAGGAAAGTTTCTTTCTCACAAATAAACAATCCCCTAAAAACACTTCGATACATAGATAGTCTGATTCAACTTAATTTCGTATTTTGGTGGTGGAATCAAAACATCCAATTCGGTATATATATATATATATATATATATATATGAATTGAAATTGAAATTGATATATATATATATATAAATAATATATATATATATATATATATATATATATATATATATATATATATATATATATATATATATATATATATATATATATATATATTTATATATATATATATATAGTATGAATTGAAATTGAAATTGAAATAAATGCTTTCAATACTCAAGGATCAGCCTCGGAAGTTGACAGACCTTTGGGTAACAGAACCCGGAAACGATTTTGGACCAGGAACTTGAATAATGCTTTTAAAATTAGATGCGCGACGCTTAATATAGCGACGTATGGTGGAAAGGAGGAGGAGATCCTAGAGATGATGAGGGAGAGGAGGATCGACGTGATGGGAATGGCGGAGACGCGTGAATGAGAGGAGAAGAGAGAGAAAGAGATATGGGAGGAGGATATATATTGATATTTAAAGGGTAGAGGAAGGAATCAAGAAGCTTGGAGTGGTCTTCATAGTAGGGCCGAATATGTCCCCGTTTATACAGGCTAAAAATTACTTATAAAAAATACTAAGGTACCTTTAAAATCAAGGGAAAGAGATACCACTTCTATCAGGTCTATTCGCCGCAACAGGGACACCCGGAAGAGGAAAAAAGACAGTTCATGGAAATGCTGGAGGAGAATGTGGAGGACGGAAGAAGAGAGGAGAATGTATTGTTGCTGATTGGAGATTTCAATGCAAGAGTGGGAAGGAGAAGAGACGAGGTGGAGAGAATGGTAGGACAGTATGGAGAGGAGATAAGGAATATTGAAGGAGAGATGTTGATAGATTTCTGTCTGAGGAAGGGAATGAAGATCATGAATGGTTTTTTCCAACATAGAGACTCACATAGTTTCACAATATGGAACAATATTGCAGGAGAATTCGACATGAGATTTGTTTTGACCTATATAATATCATCTGATAGTAAGCTAATAAGGAATGTGAAAGTAATGGATTGGATCACTTAGATTGTTGTTAGTGGACCTAGGTGGTGAAGGCAGAAAAGCTGAGAATAAAGAAAAGAGAAATGTGATTAAAGTTAAATCACTGAAGGAGTGTGTCAAGAAAAGGGAATATATTGGAAAAATAACTGAGGACTTAGAACAATTAGAAGGAGTAGGAGAGATGGAGGAGATACAAGAAACGGTAAGAAGGATAGCAGAGAGACCCTAGGCAAAAGATGGGTAGGAGGAACGAAGAAAAGCCACACAAAGTGGTGGACTGAAGAAGTGAAGGAGGCAATAAAGAGAAAAACAGTATTGATGATAAGGTGGCTGGAAAAAAGAACTGTACAAGTAAGGGCTCAGTATGAGGCAGGGAGTGTGAAAAGAAGGGTAAAAGAGGGGGCTGCAAAGAGAGAGGCGGAAAAAATGATTGAAGATGGGAGGTCAGAAAGGAAGATTTTTACACTGGCAAAAACATATAGAGGATCAAAGAGGAAAGTGTGCAACATCAAGGATAAGTAAGCAAGGAGAAGTTTTGGTGAGGGCAATAGACACAAACAGAAGATGCACGGAGTACTTCAGAGAACTGCAAAATGTGAATGAACTGGGGGAGGAGAAGAGATGGTAGAGGGAGAGGAAGATGAGGAAGAGGAGGAGGAGGAGGAGATCACTATGGAAGAATTAGAGGTGGCTCTAAGAGTGATGAAGAATGGTAAGGCACCTGGGGAAGATGGGATGGATACCCATAAAATTGATAAAAGAGGGAGGAGAGAAAATGAAAGAAGTAATTTTGAAAATGTTTAATAGGTGTTGGAACGTGAGTGAAGTACCAGAAGGATGGGGAAAGTCATTTATGGTGCCAATTTTTAAGGGAAAAGGAGATACAGGAGGCAATAAAAACTACAGGGGAATTTCCTTGTTGAACCACTTGGCAAAAACATATGAATGAATACTAGAGAAAAGGTTGAGGAAAGTTGTAGTACCCAGACTGGGTGAAGAGCAGCACGGATATAGAAAGAACAGACGCACGACGAACCTCTTGTTCGCTCTGAGGATTACGTTGGAAAAGGTATGGGAATACAACAAATCAGCATATATAGCTTTCATAGATCTAAAGAAAGCTTCCGATTCTGTTCCTAGAGAGAGACTGTGGAGAGTGCTGTAGAGAGAATATGCAGTGGGTGGAAAGTTGAGAGGAGCTCTGAAGAGTTTGTATAGGAATAAATGTAATGGAACAGACAGGAATAAAGATGGTTCGAGGTGAACTAGGGGTTAACAAAGGAAGCGTGTTGTCACAATTTATTTATATCATCTGGATATAAGTGATAAAGGGTAAGAAGAGAGGATGTTGAGACTGGATGATGATATTTTGGCATATGCATCCGGATGACTTGGCGTGCTGGAGCGAAGGGTGACAGGTTAGAAGGTAGTGATATATTTGTTAATAGGCAGAAGCTGGTTTCTGTAGAACCACCAGAAAGAGCCAGGAGATCATGGTGGCCAGTAGAGAAGAAGGAGGAAGAGAGCTGAGAATAGAGGTGGAGGAACTGAGATAAAGATGGTAGAGAAATGTAAGTATTTGGGTGGAGTATTTGGAAGAGAGGGAGGAAATGTACAGGAGATCACAAGTAGGATATAGCTCAGTATAGGGGAACAGTAAGAGCAGTGTATCCCATACTGAAAGATAGACAAATGAGTGTGGAGGTGAAAAGGGTGATATTTGAAGGTGTGTTAACACCGATTTTACTATATGGAGCAGAGACATGGAGGATAGCAGAATACAGCCTGCGGAGATGTTCGTTTTGAGAGCGATAGTAGGAAAGACTAGAAGAGACAGACAGAGAAATGAAAGAATAAGAGAGGAGGTTGGAGTAGAAGGTAATATTGAATAAGATGGATGCAGCCAGATTGAGGTGGTGGGGACACCTGAAGAGGATGCAAGAAGGGAGAGGGGCCAAGAGGAGATGGGACTGGAGACCAAGAGGAAGACCTAGGAAGAGATGGGAGAGCTCAGTGCCGTCGATGCAGTAGCTGAAGATAG
>JABUQX010063069.1:0-40000 GCA_015478945.1 Trachelipus rathkii
GAGAGATATTATTTTTATTATTATTATATTCTTTTATTATTAATGTATTATTATTAATTTTTTATTAATATATATATTATTAATATTATAATATTTAATATTATTATTATTATGAATATTTAATTTTAATTATTATTAATTTATTTATTAAAATTTAAAAAATTAGTACTTAATTATTAAATTCATTGGGTATTACGATAATTTATTTAAATATTATTAGTAATAATATAAAAATATGGGTATGATATAATTTATTATTATTCTTGTCAAGTTTTATACATGCTTAATTATTATTATTAATTATTATTATTATTATTATTATTATTTATTTTATTATTATTATTTTATTATTATTATTATTATTATATTATTATTATTATTATTAATAAGTAATTATTAATATCATTAATAATAAAATTTGTTAATTTTATTGTTAATTATTATCTAGTATTCAATTTTGATTATTTATTATTATATTAGTATTATTAATTATTCTTATTATTATTATATTATTATTTATTATATTATTATTAATTATTAATATTTTTAATTATTATTGTTATTATTGATTATAATTTTATTATTAGTTATTTTATTATTTATTATTATTATTAGTTATTATTATTGATTATTATTATTATTATTAGTTATTATTATATTTTATTTATTAGTATTATTATTTATTATTATTATTATTATTATATATATTATATTATTGATTATTTAGTTAATACTTTTCATTTATTAATTAGTTTATTTTTATTGATTATTATTAATTATTATATTATTATTATTATTATTATTATTATTAGTTATTATTATTTTATTATTATTATTATTATATTATTATTATTAATTATTATTATTATATATTATTATTATTATTATTATTGTTTTAATTTTTATTCTTCTTATTATTATTATTTTCAGCAGATTCAACCAAGATTTGGCCCTACGCCTCCGCTTCTTCGTCGCTGTAAAGGACGGAGCCTTCTCAAGAATGTATATAATAATAATAATAATAATATAATAATAATTAATAATAATAACTATAATAATAATAATAATAATGATAAATAATAATAATAATAGATTATAATAATAATAATAATAAAATAATATAATATAATAATTAATAATAATAATATAATAATAATAATCATAATATAATATAATAATAATAATAATAATAACAATATATATAATAATAATAATAATAATATAATATAATAATAAGATATAAATATAATAATATTAATATATTAATAATAATAATAATAATAATAATAATAATAATAATAATAATAATAATAATAATAATAATAATAATAATAATAATAATAATAATAATAATAATAATAATAATATAATATAATAATCAATAATAATAAAAATAATAATAATAATAATATAATTATTATTATTATTGTATAAATATAATAGTTTTTTTTTTTTTTTTTTTTTTTTTTTTGGCCTTGTTTAAAATTTCTTTATTTCTTATTAAATAATAAAAGTGATAATAATTGAATTTTTTTTTGTAATGTCATTTTGAGTATATTGACAAATAAATTTATAAATAGGTATAAAAATTAACGATAATAACATATAAGTTGGTAGCAAACATTGTGCAATTCTACTGCTGAATGAATGTATTACCAATTGGTGAAACAGATTGTAAAGGGTAAATGGTAGACTATCTAAATATAAGTAATTAAGGTTATATATGTTAAATTTAAAATTATTTAAACTTCGACAACATTTCCTATCATAATCTGAGGCTCTGGGAAGCTAGTAAGTTAGCTATCAATATTTAAGTAGCTGTTACATAGAAACTAGCAGGCCTTGACTAGATACCTCCCCAGAAGAGTTGTCCACGCAGCCAGCAGCCACCAGCTCACGAGCCCACTAGCCCACGCAGCCCACAGCCGACCTAACACCAGCCACAGACCACCAGCCCACAGCCCACCAGCCCACAGCCCAACAGCCCACCGCCACCAGCACCAGCCACCATGCCCACCAGCTACCACCCCACAGCCACTAGCGGCCACGCAGCCCTAGCACCAGGTATGGCTTTGTATAGTAAAATCCGGGTAAAATTTGGAGATTTAAAAAAATACATTATATGTACTGGTAATATAGTCACTTTATTAAAAAATGACTAAGGCACACTGAATAAAATTCAAAGATTTTTAATATATTATATATATATATATAGTATATATATAAATTATAATATTATATATTATATATATTAATAATATATATATATAATATAATAATATATATATATATAATATTATATATATTATATATATATATATATATATATAGCGTAGCGCGGGTTGATTTGGGAGAGTAAAATTTGTGGGGTGAATGGAGACAAATAGAAAAAGAAAAAAAATAAATAATTTTTTGGGGGGCTCATTCAATAGCCATGCAGTAGTACTACAAGTTTTATTTAGATTATCTTTAATTCTAGAGAGTTTTAATATTTCAAAAATATTATAATGTATTAAAAGGTAGATATTTTTTAAATAGAATTTTACTTTAAATATAGAGTTTTTCTTACTTTTGCTATAAAGACGAAGTGTGGATGGGATTTTATTTTTATCAGTGTAGTAATAACAACAGTTTAACGTTAGGCTTTAAAATGACAAGTAAATCTTGTTTACAAACATGGCACATAGTGGTTGAATCACAGGGCCTAACTTGTCCCTTTTATACCCACATGAAAATTATAATGTGGTGAACCATTGTTATTCTTATTTTATGTATTATTATTTATTATTGACATTTTTATTATCTATAGCTAATTTTAATATACTAAACAGTTACCTATATTAAGGAATTAACAATAAAAAAATTAAATTTATACATGCAAAATATGAATTCCAAGGAGTGTCCTATTCACCACACGAATGGGGTGAAAAGGACACCAATTTATTCTTATTTTATATATCATTATTGACATTTTTTAATTACTTATGGCTAATTTTAATATAATAAACATACTTATATGTTAAGTAATAAATTAAAAATATAAAAAGGAAATTTTAAGAGTGTGAGAGAGGATGTCGCTATCAACCCCGAACATAATGGTGACCGCGCTATTCAACCACATCAAGGAAAAGTTTGAATGAGTTTGTGAGCTTCATTAAACTTTACATTTACCTTTATATATTATAAATTACATTATTTGAGTGTAATTTTTTGTGTGGCTTATGACCTATAATATGGGCCCGCTGATTTTCAGAAAAAAGTCAGAAAGCTGTTTAGAGAAAATTAGGAAGACAAGTTTTTACTAAAAGTGTCCAATAGTAATATATATATATATATATAATATCATATATAATATATTTTAACGCATATATATATAAACTCACTACTATATATATATATTATACTATGTAGTTTATATATATATAAGTATATAGTATATATATATTATATATATATATATATATTATATATATATATATATTATATATATAATTATATATTATATATTATAAGATATATATATATAATAGTAGATATTAGATTAATATATAAGTATAATATATTATTATTAATAATATATATATATAATATTATAGTTAATATAAATATATATAATATATATATATTAGTATAATATATATATATATATATATATATATAATATATATATTAATATATATATATATAGATATATACTATATATATATATATAGTATATATACATAAATAAAATTTCAGAGATTATGTATAAATTATTTTTATTGACTATTCTTGATGGTCTCTCTTGTACTGATTTCTATTATGGGTATATATTTGTTTTAATTTTCGTGTTTGTAAGGAAAGGTTGACTAACATCAACAGCGTATTTCAGATTAAGTTCTTTTTTTCGTTTTTCTTCGTATTTTTATTAGTGTAATAAAAATATGGTTTTTCTTTATAAAACCTAGTTTTATATAAGTTTCCCTCTTTGGGTTTTTCGTTGTGTTGAAAATATGATAATGCAAGAGGATTAAGTAAGGTAACTTGATGTTACATGAACATATCTCAGTTGAAGAGAATGTGGGTTTTTGATTGGGAGAGATGCGTGAGTATTCGTTTAAATTCTGGGATGTGAATTTTCTTGTATCGCAGTACTTCTCAAAGCAGAAAGACTCGAGATGGTCTCCCTCTTAATGTCTAAAGGTACCGAAAAAGTGATTGAAGAAATGATTTATTTCTTGTTGCAAGTGTGTCGGTGTGTGAGGCAAAATTGACGTGTTTTGTCTAATGTTTTGTTTGGAGCCGAGCAGTGCATGGAAACCTTGAACATGTATTCCTTGTTGGTCTGTCGACAATGGCATAAAATTTTTGTAGAAACTTTGTGGGTGTTTTTTTTACCGTGTTTTATTCTCATCGTTCTTATAGCCTTACTCTTCCGTTAGTGATAAGTTTTTTCTTCGAATGAGTGAGTTGTTTGGGCTCTTTTCCCTTCTTCATTTGATGCTGTTTCCTTGTCTTGTCGAGAGGGCGTATTGGCGTCTTGCTCCCGGTCTTTTCATGGGGGGTTAAGAGTTTTTACGGTTCTTTGAAGTGTTTCGTACTTGGGGTGTGCTCGGGCTTATTTAGTGTCTGTAATTCTCATAAAATTTCTTGTTATCCTTGATTAGTTCATACTTTCTTTGATCCTGCTATCGCATTTTCAGTCTATAATCTTCTTTCTTACGTGCGTTGCGCGGTTTACATTGGTTCGCATTTTCATTCTCTAGACTATTCTTTTCTGCCTCTTCTGTTTTACTTTCTTTTTCACTTTCTTGCTTCATTTCTTTGCATCTCATATACTGAGCCCTTGTTTGTGTAGTTCTATTTTTCAACCACCTTGCTCATGCAAGTATGTTTTTCCCTTTATTGCTTCATTCTTCTTCAGTCACACCTCGTGTGCTTGTGTGTGTTTTTTTTTTTACCCAGGTTTTTTTTTTCCTTTACTCAGGGTTTCCTTTGCTGACCTTCTTACAGTTTCTTGTATCTCCTCCATCTTTCCTAATCTTTCTAATTGTTCTAGGTCCTCCTTTGTTTTTTCAATATATTACCTTTTCTTGTCATACTCCTTCAGTTGAGACACTAACAATTATAATTCTTTCTTTATTTTTGCAACTTTTCTGTCTTCACGCTCTCGGTCCATCACTCAACAATCTTATATCCAAATCAGTATTAAACTGCCATGGTATACTTTCAATTCTTATTAGCAATACTATATGAGACGATTTTATATTAATCTATATTAATTTAGAGGCAGATTTGAATTCTTTATGATTTTGTTCCATCTATATCTTTGGAAGCAATGTGAGTCCCTCTGTTGTTGGAAAAAGCCACTCATGATCTTCAGTCGATCCCTTAAACAGATATCGTCGATACTTCTCCTTCAATTTTTTTCGTATCTCTCTTCCATAGCTGTCACCACAATTATCTCGCTACATCCGTTCTTCGTCTATGGGTTGTAGTATGTTTGTTCGGGAATCTCGCAATGGGCGGCACAATTACATTCTTTCTTTGTTCGTGTTGGGTGGCTGGGGGTGCTATCTTTTGTTCGCGGTCTAATTTGTTCTGTGATTGGATATGTGTCTTTTTGTCGTCTTGTGTATATATGATGATTGAGGATAGTGGAGTTATGGTGTGAGTTGTTGGGCGGCTATATGTAGTATTGGTTTGTTGTTGTGTTTATTGGAGGGGTATATATAGTTAATTATTTTATATAAATATAATATATTTGTTGGATGTGAGGGTTGGTGTATGTTTTGTTTCTAGTTTGGTTGGGTTTTATATTAGTGAGGAGTAGGTATTTATATATATTAGTTTTGGGTATTATTATGATAGAAATGTGTAATGATTCGTTATACTGTCTTTTTACTGTATCATGTTATGTAGAATGTATCTAGAAGAATTTGAATGTATCGTTTTTTATTTATCATTATCAAACGGTGAATGGATATGTTATATTTTATTATGTTGTGTGACTGATGATATGAGGTATAGGGTTGGTGTGTGTGTTTATAATAGATAGATTTGTTAGTATGGTGTGTTATATAAGTGGTGTGATATGTTATTATTTTTATTATTTGAACAAGAGACGTAATAAGGTTATTTTAATGGTAGTTTTCAGTCTAGTGTGCATTATTGGAGTAATTAGGTTTATAGTGGTGGGTGGCGTTATCTTGTGGGTTTAGGTGTTTGGGCTTTGTGGTGTGGTGAGATTTGCATAGGGTTTTTTAACTATTATTCTGAACAAGAGAGTATATAAGGTTTCTTTAATGGTAATGGGATAATATCATAGAGATGTATTAGTAATGAGTTCTTCTATTATATTTTATTTTTTATTTTCTTTTTTTTTTTTTTTAATGATGTGAGGGGTTATTATGGTGGTGTAGGCATTATAATGGGTATAATATTTGGGTTTTGTAGAGGTTAGTGGGGGGGTGGTATGGTTGTGAGTTATATATAGTATTTGCTGTTTAAATAGAGGAATGAGTGTTAGGGAGTTGTGTGAGTGTAGGATAGTGGTATATCGTTATATATGTTGTTTGTTATTTATCTGGTTATGGGTCGGGGTTTGGGGTTGGGTATGGATGTATATATTATTGTTTATGTTATATATAGCGCTGCTTTATTTTATATATTGTGATTAGTGGTATAGTTATGTTTTATGATAGATATTCATAGTGAGGAGGTTAGAATGTTATATATAGTTTTTAATATTTTAGGTTTTGTGTCATATGATAAGTTTGTGATAATGTATATTATATTATATATATACTATATATTATTATTATATTTTGTGTTTGTTGGTGTTTGTGTGTGTGTGTGTGTGGTGGGTGTGTGTGGGTAAAGCCTTGAATAATGTTTTTTGGAAATGTATACAAGTATAGATTATCGGTGAATTTTTTTCCGTTACAGTTTGATAGAAAATCATAAAGCGATACCGGATTACTTGATGAAATTTGGATATGTGTTTCTAAACCATGGGTTCTCATAAGTTGGGGTACGCGTTCCTGGGGGGTCGCAGAGGGATTATCTTGGGGTATGGCCAAATCGGAGCTGAGCCTCAAGATCACTGTGCGAGTGAATGATCTTGCATCTAAAGTGAGTGCGATATATATATTATATGTATTATATTTATATATATATATATATATATATAATATATATTATATATATTATGTTATATATAATTATAATATATATATATAATATATATAATTTAAATAATGAATTAATATATATATATATTATATATATATATTATAGTATATATAGTATAGTAAATAAATTATATTTATATATTATATATAGTTATAGTAGTTAAATATAATTATGTAATATATTATATATAATAATATATAATTATATTAGTATATTTATATTATATATATATATATATATATATATATATTATATAATATATATTATAATATATTATATATATATATATATATATATAGTATTTATATATGTTTATATATATTAATATTACAGTCAAACATCTTGAAATTTAATGTATCACCCGTAATATAGTTTAAACTAGTTTAGTTTGGAATGTAGGGCTAGGTTTGGTTTTATTGGTTCATACCTAATACGGGAGTTGTTTCACAGGGTTATAAAGTATAAACGTAGTTTACATCGATCAGTTGTAGGGATTAAATTGGCATATATAAAGAAATATCGAAAAAAATATGGATATTTTGATTTTTTGACTGAAACAACAATTATTCTACAAATCATTCATTATGAAAAGACAAAAATCACTTGCAATTTCTGTTGGAGCTCCTCTGCTCTTCCAACTCTCTTCTGGAGTTTCTGGCATTGATGAAATAATCTTGGAGATGGTCTCCTGGGGATGTTGTCAAAGCGTTTACAGCTCCCTGAGTGTGGACGGACATGTTCACGGGCTCTGAAAGCTCGTACCAGCATGTTCCAAGTTTAATTCATGTCCGGGTCTCGCAAATAATGGACAGAGAGTGATCCTATCCTGTTTAGTAGGTTGACGATCTGTGCATGTTGCTGTGTTGTCGTGTTGTCGATGAGTAAAATGCGCAAAAGGCACTATTTACCTTGAAGGATGTCTTCGCATAGTTTTCAAGTCCGTTAGGTTCCTTCGCTTATGATATCTGCATGCTGCGTAGCAGCGCAACAAAATTGCCTGCAACACCATCACAGAGCCGCTTGCCCGCCTTTCCATGCCGCGATATTGTGAAGCCAGAATTACGACCTTCACGCTGCATCGTTCCAGCGTCCGGGCCAGACGGCGCAATCCGGCGCTGATGTCGGTCGACCTCGCATAGAACCGTGAATTGTTTCAATCTCATAGCTTGTGAAAATGAAATTCGCATACCGCAGTGCTCCCTGATCAGAGAGGGGCCGATGGAGTGAATTGTAATAACGTATTTATCTACGTTACATTCTGGTCGTCTTCTCAACTGTTCATGCCTGAAATGGGCAATGTCTTCCTTCACGGAGCTGTGTTGAGTGAGCTGTACGCTTGTTTGGAAACGATCATGAGGCACTACCAGAAGAGGAGGAAGTTTCTTATTCTCTCTCGGACGTCGCCTAGGGGCGACCTGTACCATTGTCGCATCTTATACGGTTGCTGCAGAGTCTTCGCCTGACAGAAAAGCATTTTATAAATATTTAGGATTTAAAACAAGGAATTTACGAACAATAGATTAGAAAAACTAGAATAATAAATCGATACTTTCAAAATAATGAAGGTAACACGTTCTCTTCTCTGACAAGTATTTCCATTATGACAGTCTTTGTCAGCTACGAGCTTACAGCGATATAGGGTTTTGTTCTGTATAGATTGTGTTGGTATTTGTCATCTTGTTCGTCCTATGAAGTACTTTCAGGAGTTTGTAATTTTGGTTGGATTGTCTTCATCTATGCCATTTAGATTCCATAAAGGTGTATGGTTGTACATTACGGATAACCCGAATGGTATTAGGTATACCTCAAATAAATTCAAACCTAGCTCTACATTTTCCAAAAATGAAAGTTTACTAATGTATATTTACAGGTGATGTTGTGCTTAAATTTTTCCGCGGAATTTATAGTTTATTATATTATATGATGATATTTATATTTATATAGTATATATATATATATATATTATATCAATTAATATATATATTAATTTATGATATTCTATTTATTACCTTTTGGCCCTCCTTTAATTAAAATGGTCCTTCCGGTGAGGATTAACATTATTTAAATAGTGCAAATAGGATTAGCCGATCAAAAAGGTTTTGAGGACCTGAAGAGCTGAGGTGATAGGATTAGGATTCATTGACGTATTCGTATAGCGCGATACATTTAATCTAATAGCTGCCATTCCTTTATATATATATTATATATAATATATATATATATATAATATTATATATATCATATATATATTATATATATATATATATATTTTATGTATATATATTGTATAAATATCTTATTTAAATTATATGATGAACTTTATGTGTATGTGAAATATTTAGAGTACTCAATAGATATATAATATAAATATTATATATATATATATAAATAATTTATTATATATAATATATATAGACATATATCTATATTATTATATATTAAAAGTAAATTATAATCTTATTTTTTTTATATTTTAACTTAATATCTGTTCTATATATATATATATATAATATATTATACTATTAAATGTGGAGTTGTTTGATTTTAGTACTATCTTTTGGGTTACTGCACTTCCACTTTCACGAGGGTAGTTTGAGTGTAGTTCGCTCAGTCCTCTTTAGTGGATGATAGTTTAATCTTCTTTCTCTCTTTATCATATGTGTTTTTGTTATCTGTGACAAACTCAGTCTCCATTTGGTATTTTAGAAGATACTTTTTTTTTTTCTTAGATTGATTTGACATTTTATTAAAATTTTTTTAAGAATACATTATAAAATTTTGGTTGCAACGCAGTCATTTAATGATGCTGTTTTCGAAAATTAAAAATATATTTAAATAAATTGCCGTTGCTGTTGATGTTTAAATATTTTTTAAAATAAAATTGTAATCAAACAATCCATTGGCATGGTTGTCGATATATTTTAAAGTGACAGATAGATCTGTGATAATTAGTTGTCCAGAGTAGCGATTAATGTCTTCAAGGAAGATCCAATATTCGGTTTTGCGTGAGCCCAATATCAACCTCCCCCAAATAAAATTGACCTAAAATTCGGATAATTTTTGCCGGTTTTTGACCTATAAATCCGAAACTGTAGCTTTTTGACCTCTAAAACGTGATTTAAGTTTTGTTTTTTTTGTGTATAGTAGTCATTTTTAGAATTTTCAATTTTCAAAACGATGATTTTGAATTATTTCGAATAATAATTTGTTATTTCAAAGATTAAATTCAATACTTAAATGATGCCTAAGGGAAAGAGGATAAAAGTCATGAAGTATTTTTTTATTTTGTTTTGAATTTGTGCTCAGCTTTTGTCCAATTTCCAAACAAAGCTTTTTAAAATGGATTTTAAATAAAAAATTTGAGTATTTTTTTTCATCTGTTCGGGGCGAAGTGGAGTGAACTGTTAAGGGCATTATTTGTCGTGGAGAGTATGCAATTTTTACTTAGAAATTTTTGTATGATGTCATTTAGTTTTGGATTGTGACTTATTGAACAATTTTTCAAAATAAATATATTTTGGGAAATTTTTAGAAATTTCCTTTTTACTGTACAAAATAAATTAAATAAAGTAAAAGATCGATGTACCCGTCGCCTTGCTATACATAGCGCTGAAATTTGATTTGATCGGTAAAAAGTAGAAAAAGATATACATCAATTTTTCACTTTTCAATTAAATTCAAATCTGTTTTGATGATATTTAGAAGGGTGTAATAATGATAGATTTTTTTTTCTCTCTTTATCTTAGAGATCGTGAAGAGGTGCAAGTCTTAGATGCTCAAAGGGGGGGGCAGATTTTGATAGTAGGATGTGAATAATAGATGAGTTGAGTCAATCGGCATAAGAGTAAAATCAAAGTTATGAAGTATAGTGCTGATGAGATGTGTTGAGTGAATATGAAGAATAGTGAATTGGAGAATCAGAAAGAAAATTAAACATGGCCATACAGACCATTGATAGTAATGTGAACAGTAGTCACGCGCGTTTTCAGGCATACCAGCATAAATTTTATCTATTTCATCGCTCTAATACCGAATTTTAAGATAACGAAAACATTCAAGCGCAAAAATATTGTCCACGGGAGGCAAGGACTCCGACATCCTGCATCTTGTGCAATTTTACCCTAATGTATTAAAATGGTTACCATAGTGCCATAGCATGGTAAAGCGAATTTAAAATATTCTTTTTTTTAACTCCAAGGAAATTTCAGGGTACGAATAGCAAGTTTTAATTCAGGTTAACTCACCCAGTGTTAACATGTCGATTGTCGTTCACAATAAAATATAACTACTCTCTCTAAAGAGGGACTCACATATTATGAAACTTCCCCCATGTCGCTATATGAGCTTTCTGGTTAAAATTAGAAGAAGAATCAGCCATGCACGTCAAAACGTGCAGATTAGATCAATGGCATGCTGCATATGTATATATTATATATTATGGATGGATTACCTGAAAAATGATTCATCACCAAATATATATATTTGGTAGAACGTTTAAATTAACTGGACCAATACCAATGTTATATATATATAATTATTATATATAATATAATATAGTATATTATACTATTTATTATATATAGATATATATATATATATTATATATATAGTATATATATATATTGGTAAGTATATATATATATATTAATTATAATATTATATGTATATATTTATATATATATATAGGTTATATGAAATATAGTTTAATATTTATATATATAATATATTACTATATAATATATATTGAGTATTGTCTTATTATTAATATATTATATATATGTAATGTTATATTTATTTTTGTTTTAGTTTATATTATATATTTATGATATATGTGATATATATATATATGTAGTAATATATATAGGTATATAGTGATATAATTATTTAGTATATAAAAAAAAAAAAAAAATATATATATATATATATAATATATTTCTCAAGGACATTTACATAAATTTCTTACCAACTTCAAAGATAGTTTTATTCTTTTATAACCTGTCAAACGTTTAGAAGTGTAAAATAATGATCAGCCAAGTAAGATATATTTGTGATGTATTACTTTGGGATGTATTAAATATTTTAATTTTTAAAAAGTGTTAAACTATTTTTGAGATTATTAGATAAAGTTTATTGAAGAAAATTATTGAGAATTAGTTATAGGAAAATCCTATTATCATCATTAAGTAGCCATAAAGTTCTTTAGTTCATGTCATAAAATATTTATATCTCATAAATTAATGGCTTCTGTTTTATATTTAAAAGCCAAGAATGAATATTCCAGCTACCATAAAATAGTTGGAGAAAAGTTTATAAAGAAAGGTTTGCTCGGTTTTTCTTTCTCACCTATTTGGCGACACGAAAAAAATCTTTGCAGCTGTAATTTAGTCTGGCAATCACAATGAAGAAGATTACGCCCATTCTTATTTGTCTTAATTGCTTTGACGTGTGCTAATTATTCCAGCGCGTAAGTACATTAATAATTTTTAATGAGTGTTTTGTAAGCATTTTTCAGCACGATTGCCCTATTCGGTTGCCCTCCCATTGGTGGGAGAATTGTGACCTTCTAGCAATGGGAGCTCAAGTGATTAGTAGGGTGTCAGTGAAGCCAGCGAGAAAAGATGAAAAAAAATTATTTAAAAAATAAATACATTTATGCAAATGAAAAGTATAACGACCCTAAAAATTTTCCGATACACCTAATTTAAGTCACAATCAAAATAAGTGTCCATTTCATGTACAGTGTGTGTGGCTAAGGGGTCAAATTCTTCTCAATTTTAGGAGTTGTATAATTTGCATGTGCAAACATAATATAAATTTGCAACTATGACAATAACTCTACACAAGTTTTTTTGAACATAAAATTGAGCAAAAATTTCACCCTAAAATATGATACTCACTTTAAATCTTATTCCTTATAATGAATATTATTTCAATATCACTAAATATCTAGAAATATTAGAAAGATATTTAAAAACTATTTTGAATAGTGGAAAATTTTCCATAAAATATATTTTGAAATATTCCCAAATTTCTCAAAATATTTAAAAAATACCTTCAAATATGTGGCAAAAATTTGCCTGAAAGACTAAAATTATTTATAAAATAATATTTTGAAATGTTTCAACAAATATCAATAAGACCAAAAAAAATTTGAAAAATATATTTTGAAATATCTCAAAAAGATGAGATATTTTGTTTAAAAAATACCTCGAAATATTCCAATTGTTGAAACCATTGAAAAGAAGAATAGTTATTTATATTTCTCAAAATAAAAATATTTGTATTAAAGATTAATTGTTTTGTCGGTTGTGGTTTGTTTGGGTTGGTGCTGGTCTCTGAAGTTGCGTGAGTTGTTTGTTCCTTGGGTGATTAAATACTTAGAAATTGCCCCTTCATCAGTGTGTACTGGTGTACGCAGGGGAGCCGAGAGATTACAGTTCCCCCCAAAATTTTGATGAAATCAGAATTTTATCAAAATTTCCAAATATAAGTAATTTAAATGAATCAAAACAAAAAATAGGTATTTTGTGAGGTCCAACTCCAACCCCCTTCCCCACCCAAAAAAAATCCTGAATACGCCAATGACGTCATCATCATAAATCATAAGAGTCATAAATTATATCATTAAATCATAAAGTCTATAATCAATGAAATCATAAATCATAAATTCAAACTAATTCTAATTTGTCTCTGAAACAAAAATATTTTATTTATTATTATAAATCATATAATATTTAAAATTATCTGGTTTGCATTGAAAATAAAAGTAATTAGGGATGTTTACTTTGCTTAGTAATTACCACTAATGGTGATAAACTAAAATTTTCAAATGATTTTAAAGGATTTTTTGAGAATAAAACTAATTTATATTTCATGTTTTAATTTTATGCACTAGGCATTGATGTCAATAAATCAAGATCCTAAAATGAGTAATTTATTTTGATAATAGATTAATCTTTTAGTAATCGATATTGATGGCAATATATGAATGACTAAATATGACTATAAAATTAAATTATAAATTATAAAGTAAAATATAAAAGTAAATTATAAAGTAAAATATAAAAGTAAATTAGTTTTTATTTAATTGTAGATTAATCTTTATTTTTGTCTTAGTTTTAGTAATAGATATTGATGGCAATTGTAGATTAATCTTTATCTTTATTTAATTGTAGATTAATCTTTATTTTTTCTTAGTTTTAGTAATATATATTGATGGCAACATATGAAGGACTAAATACGACTATAAAAGTAAATTATAAATTATAAATTGTAAAGTAAATTATAAAAGTAAATTAGTTTTTATTTGATATTTGATTAATCTTATTTTTTCTTAGTTTTAGTAATATATATTGATGACAATATATAAAAAAAAAATAAGACTATAGAAGTAAATTATAAATTATAAAGTAAATTATAAAAACAAATTGATTTTTATTTAATTGCATTTTTTTTAGTTTTTAATAATAGATATTAATGGCAATATATGAAGAACTAAATAAGGCTATAAAAGTAAATTATAAAGTAAAATATAGAAGTAAATAAGTTTTTTATTTAATTGTAGAATAATCTTTATTTTTGTCTTAGTTTTAATAATATATATTGATGGCAATATATGAAGAACTAAATAACACTTTAAAAGTAAATTATAAATTGATAAATTTGCAAATAAAATTAATCTTTAGGAGCAAAGTAATTTTAGTTTTATTTCTATTTGATTTATAACTTATTTTATTCTATAGTCTTTATAACTAAAATACTTGCATGGAATAAATGTAAGAACAAATATTGATGGCAATATATGAAGAAAAAATAAGACCATAAAAGTAATTAATAAATCATAAAGTAAATTATAAAAACAAATTGATTTTTATTTAATTGCATTGTTTTCTTAGTTTTTAGTAATATATATTAATGGCAACACATGTAGAACTAAATAAGATTATAAAAAGTAAATTATAAATTATAAAGTAAATTATAAAAGTAAATTGATTTTATGTGATAATAGATTGTTATTCATGGCAATATATGAAGAACTAAATAAGAATATAAAGTAAATTATAAATTATAGAGTAAAATATAAAAGTAAAATAGTTTTTATTTAATTGTAGATTAATCTTTATTTTTGTCTTAATTAGTAATAGATATTGATGGTATAATATGTGAAGAACTAAATAATACTATAAAAGTAAATTATAAATTATAAATTATAAAGTAAGTTATAAAAGTAAATTTATTTTTATTTAATAGTAGATTAATCTTTTTTTTTTCAAATGATTTTTCTGAAATGGGCATTAAATTAATAGAAGAGTGTAGCAGCATCTTGACAAATGATGAAAACCAGAAGTTGTTCTTATTGCTTGTGGTAAGTGATTATCGTAACAATTATCCTGGTTGCAGAAAAAAAAGCATCCAGATGTTTGAAGGACACGTAATTATAATTGCTTTGTTTATGTTCTGCTTCAAAAGCCAATATAATGTATTATACTATAATAGAGAGCAAATATTTCTGTGAGGTTTCACTGCTACCGATAATAAAACAATATAGTAACTCAAATAGCAGCATAATCCATAAAATTAGCTGAAAAAAGTATACTATATTATAATATTTATATAACTAATCCTACAGTGTTTATACGAGTATTCTTAATTCAAAATAATATAGTTATCAAGCTTAGCGTAGTGCTACAGTAGGGTTGGAAACGAGAATAAAAGTAGAATTATTTATGTTAATTTTATATCTACAACGTATAGTGGACGCGCGCTATAAGTTTGCCTGTTTCGCATACTGTATTTTTACCCTCAATTTGGAGAGTGTAGGAGGCAAATATAAGATGATACCAGGCGTTGGCACCAAAAAGTGGTTTGCTTTGTAATGTTTTTTTTTATGAAATAGTACTGCAACTTTTTCTAACTTGCTCGAGTGACGGAATAATTAGATGAGTTGTTATGCTCAGAGCTCTTAGCGCGCATGATTGCTAATAGGAATTTTTACATTGTCATAACTTTGCACGGCGGATAAACAGATGCTTCGATTTTTTATATGAGTTATATCACGATGTAAAAGAAAACCAGACTGAGATTTTCTTGATCAAATTCCTAGATATCTTGATAGTATGTCATTTGTCATTGTGGAAGGAGTAGCTAGATACAGTGTAGTTTTTCTGCAGATATTGTATAAAATTCTATAATAATAATATCTCTACTAATGATACAGAAACTCTGATTACAAAATCAATAACAAACTATCTTGTCGAACCTCTGTATCTAGCGTCAGTATTTTGTGGATAGAAAATTTTTAAAATTCGCATTAAATTAATTTGCAAACTTTGTTCATTATACACTCATATTTGATATATATCAAGATTGTGAAGATATCGAGCTTGCTCTAGGTACTTCGGTTCTAGATACCCAGGTGTTATATAAGTGTGTCTCTCAATTAATTAATAATGTTGTGATAGTTATGTTGAGCTTTATAGGCGTCATACACTTGACGTGATCGATATCTAGGAGGCATCTCCTCAAATTGTGTTTTTTATCGTATATTGTTTGACATAAAAAATATGAAGTTAACACGAAAGGCTCCGCAGGTGAAACATTTCTGCACCTTTCGTATTATTAAAAGAACTTTAATAAGATTAAATCTGTGTAATTGATTGAGTGATATTAGTATAATATAATAATTAGTCGGTTAGTTAAATTTAGTACTGGCATTATAAATAAGAATCTAGTTTTGATTTTTTTTTACTAGTATTGAAGTATAGTGAATCGACTCAAATATGATGAATTAAAATATTAGTAATATTTTTCTTGTTTGTGTGTTATAGTTACATTCTCTGGAGATTGTAAATACATCTCTGGGTGTTATAATGGTTGAGTACACATTTCATGCTTTGTAAAGCAAGACTAGAGAAGCCGAAAGTTATGGGAATTAGAGGAACACTCTATAAATATTCTTGATAAAGTGTATTAAAAATATATAAATACGGATATGATTATATTAATTTAGTAAGAGGTTATTAATGGGTAAGTTACAGAAGGATCTATATTATTAATATAAACCGAATACATGGAGTAGAAAGAGTAAAGTTTGTTGATGAAATTATTATGTAATAAATATCTAAATATTATTATAAATGTTAATAATTATGAAATGAAAGTTAACAACTTTTTAATAGAGTCCAAAGGAATAAATAGACCACCAAAAAAAAAGCAAGATAGAATCTTGAAAGTATAAAGTCATGCCTGTCTAAGTTCGTTCGATGATATTATTACACTGCGCAGCGTTTTTACGCTTATTGCCCATGACAATAGTATAATTCATAAGGTAAAAGTGTCGCCTATAATTAGATAATTGCAACTGTGTGGCATGTAAAATATATGCATTCTGTATATTTTTTTTTTTCTGTTATAATTTTTTTCTAATCTTTTATTTTAATTTTCTCGAGTGATACATATCATCAAAACTTTCTTTATCTACATCTCATTTAATATTCTCAAAAACTTATCGTGTTTCACTTAAATTATTCTCGGTGCGATATTTTTGAATTAACACGCTTATTTTCTATCTTATAACACATTAAACATATAAATCTCTTATAAAAATTATAGCTCTTTTTTACAAAACATGCTATGCCACAATATATAAATAGTCGGAACCTCATAAAGATTGTCATCTTTTTTTATACTCTCAGGAACTCAAATTGGTAAATAAAGAAAAAGCTAATTTTTGTCATCTTCTTATATAGGAAAACGTCTTCCCTACTTTTTCCGGACAATCTAGATATGGGTTCAGACTTACATTCTTGTGCGCATTTCCCGCACAGAACATCTTTGATATTTAAAACTGAGCTGCAATTAAATACAGAATTATAACTATTTATTTATTTTGTGTGTGGGTCAATTTTTTCCTGTTTTCTTTTGGTAGATGAATATATATTATTATAGACATTTGTATCTTAAGATAATTAAATGGATTTGTCCTAGACCTTATTTTTTACTATCTCGCAATAATGCTGTTTTGAAAAAAGTTTTGTTTCTGTGACTATTGCTAGCTCTCATGTAATAATTACTACGCTCAAATTTAGCACTAATTCAAAATAGCGATACATGTTATTTTGCGATAGGGTATTGAAAATTTCTATAATAATTTATGAAATAATATTAGATTCTATATTACCGATAATCTGTACATAGTCTTTAGACATTAGATAATGAAATAATACCACGAACATTATCTAACATATATATGCTGTTTATACTTATTAATTTACAGTGAGTGTTAAGTCTTTAAAACTCAATCAAGATAAAAACCTCATATATATTATTAATTACATATAGTATGGATAAATCATTTGTCTTTATTAGTACTACGTCTTTAGAGTAGCTAATACCAAAAAAATATATCTCAATCTACAGTTTATTTGCTTAGTATATCACTTTTAAATACTTGATGTATATATAGTTTGATCGTGACGTAGTGAACGTTCATATTTATTTAATAGGTATGTTAAAATTATTCAAACGATATGTATCTATAAGAATTTTAAACATCTCAATATAATAATATTATTAAATAATACAAATATAAATAAATTGCTATCAATACTAAAGCTCGAATCACTAATACTGAAATAACAAATATTGTAGTAAATAAATCAAGCTAGAGCTATATATTTAGTTTATATGACATAGCTGTTATATTAGTAAAAGGCAGCGAAAACAGTTGGTGGTATTATAGAGTATTAAAAGTGTTTCGTGGCATTATTGAAATAATTAAAGAATTTATAAATATGATTATATATATTGATTTGTATGGACATATAAGATAATAAGTTTATCTAGAGTTATGATACGACAATAATTTTAGTGGTTATATCATGTATAGCACTAAATTCGTACATTATTTATCGATGCTATTTATACTATTATAATAATTTTATACCGTGAGTAGTGGTGACAACTATATATATATTTACTTAGTATACGTAATTAGAAAATTGTTTGCATATTTTCAAAAATACATACATAACATAGGACGCTCTGTGGGTGGGCACACGCGGTATATCACTAGTTTTGCTCGTCAGATACTCTCCACAGAGTATACTATTGATAGTGGTAAAGCTTAACTTATTCAAGTAAGAGAAAAACCGTGTTTTGCCGACAGTAACGGACCTATCAGGTTTGGATACATATCAATAATTAACTTAATTTATGTAACTGCTTACTCATATCACTTTTTTTTAGTCGCGTTTACCAATCCCTTTATGCTCTTCGACTCTATATCTCTATGTGGGATATTTTTACTTTGGCCTTGTATAAAGACGCAATTGACATATAGACAAACACTTTCATGATCGAAGCTTATAGAATTTACACATTCTTGATTTTGTTAATCTCAGTGAAGTTGCATGCTCTCACCTATGAGATCTAAGTAATCGACTGGTCGAGTAGAGATAAATCACTAACTCACAATTATTTATTCACTTAGTAACTATAAGGTGATTAGATATATATCTGCAATAGATAATTTATTAAAATCACTATCTCATTTATTTTAATGCGGAAAAAGAACTATCTCTTGTCATTACGGTATATTAATTAGACCTATTAATAAGTGAAATAGTACGTTATATAGTTAGATTATTTACGGTTATGTATAATGGTCAACATTTTGTAATAGCTTAGCGTAAGTAAGATAAGTACATTAGCCTATCCACTAGTACATATAGTATATATAAATATTATTATGAACGCGCAGTAAAATGAAGTTCAGAGGGGATCTACTTAGGAAGGAAGTCAGAAGTCACAATAATCAAGTCTTTCAGAGCAAGGAAACTCAGAGATACTAATCAGCAAAATTAGTTTGGGTAAAATTCGTAGTGTAATAGTAGATGAACTGATTGACTAGACGTGGTATAGAGTAGGTCAATACTCTTACCGTTAAATACCTCGATAAACGATGTTCAAAGGTCGGGCGGTTAATTTGTTTCTAGTTCAGTTTTGTGTTTAGTTTGACTGCTTTCTCTATGAGTGATATAGCGTCAGCGTCTCGTTGTGTATATAGGGCTTATATCATATTTTATAGACAGAAAATCTCAAAATGTGAAGTCATTTAATATTTACGAATTAAAGCGTTTATTTTGTCACTTTCATATTTAATAGTTCCAGTATATTGGTGAAAGCGAATAGGGCTAACTAGATAGGATATGAGTCGAGGATGTGTATGATGTAATTGTGAGCCTCTATCAACTGTCGAGGTTCACTTTTCACTGTAGAAATTAAATTATCTGATGGTGTCTGACAAATTGATTCTCACAGGAACGGTGAGGCGATATTTTTGCGGTGTTGTATCTGTTGGTCATTGGTATTTGTTGATGATTTTTCGTTGTAAAGAAAATAGCAATATGATTGTTTTATTTGACGCACAAGAGAATTCAGGCGTAATTTTGTCTAGTATTATTGGTTCATACCCTAAAGATTAGGACTATTAAATAATTAGCGTGGTACATCGATTAATAGTGATGTATAAAAAGTGGTACGATGAAAAGGAAGCAGGTAAAAGAATCTGATCGTGACTAAACAATATGAATTTGCAGGTTTAGGAATATGAATACACAAAAGTGATTGTGGGGCTTTTTGCTACGTAGAGAAAGTGAGTGTGTGTAGAGCTTAGCGCATAGCTATTAGAACTGCTGGATTACAATTCTTGATAGACATTATGTACACGTACAAATCGATGAGATGAAGGGCCACGGAGGTAAAGTGCTGTGAGTATTATGACAAATAATAATTTTTGTTCAGTTCATTATTTTTTTTTTTAAGTGACTTTAGCACAGAACAGGCGTAATTGAGATATCTAATGATTTAATCTTTAGCGTGGCTCCTTCTGTGATGTTGTTTGCTAAGAGTGTCTGTTCTAATACATCTAACGATATTTATATTCATCAATGGGTGTTTCAGGGCTGGTTTTACTCGTGCGCTTTGGCAATGGTAATTTTGTCAGACAAAGTGTCAACGATGTTTATGGCAAGATAGTAAATCAATTCGGCAGCGATGTCAAAGTAATAGTAGCTAAGGATGTTGGAACAGAAGTGACTGACTTGCGCGCTTTATAATAATGTATCCCTATAATTAACTGCTTCCGGAGTGAGGCAGGGATGTGCTCACTGTTATATTACTTGGTTATTCAATTTCGCATTTACTATGTGATTGGTGTGAGTGTATAGAAAAAAAGAGTTATTTGTGACAAAGGTGCTGGTATGAGCAGAGAAGGTCACATAGGATGATGACTCATGAAGAAATTACGAGGCTTCGTGGAGATCTGCTCTGCATTCATAAAAATTTATACTCTCCGACTCAGACACAATTAGATGAAGTGGTTTGCTTACTGAACAAACGGCAACACGAATATCTCGCTCCAAAATCTCGGTGCGTTTTTCATAATAATTTCCTTTGATTCTAGCTTGGACTCCGCGACACGCGGATCGTTATTTCTCTCACGAATCCCTTGTGTTTATGAAATGTGAGATATTGGAGTGATTGCGAGAGTTAGAGCTGTTGTGCAACGTCGCAGACGCCTACTATTCGCTGAAATTATGATGTGATTTATGCGCTTTTTGAATGTGTATTTTCGTAAAATGTTACATTCAGTGTGCTAGGTGGTGGCTTGGAGAATCTGTAGATGAGAAGCTTATAGGGAAGAGTTGATTTTGTGGTTAGTAGAGATACTTTGGGTACAAAACACAGTGTGAAGTGTGTAAAAGAAAATGTTGAAGTAAGCGTGGCATGTGATAGATTGACCACAAAGGTCTTAGTCTGGTTTTTTGCATTAGTCGAGAGTAGCAGTCGCCAATCAGATTATAAGAAGATGTTATAGTTGTTCTGAGATGAGATTGAAGCGGATGAGGCATGGAGAAAAGTTTGTACTGTCGTTGTTTAGATTGTCGTATATTACGTTAATACGTCTAAATATACGTAAATGTATTTTGTGGAATTTGAAAAGTGTGGCACAATGCATAGAACTAAACTAATAGCATAGGACGATGAATAAGCTACGGTATACACCGAAGTCCATTGTGCAAATTGATAGGTACAAGCGTAATAGTGCATGTGTGTGGGACGATAAGACGATGGGCATTATAAAAATGTACAGCTATGGTTCGGATATTTGATCCGCAAATTGGAATAACAACGTATCCTCTGAGTGCTCGCTCACGCAGCGAGAATAGGATACTTTGCAGAACCTGTGCTAAGGTATAGAATGGATTTCTTGAATCTTATAGTGTGAACCTGATAAAAAATGTTCTTCTAATAGAATCAATAAGGTTAAATTGTCTATATATCTATTCACAGGAAGAGAACGCGCAATTATAATATTGTCTTTATATGAATAACTTAATCCAAAGTTAGATTCCATAGTTAGTATGCGTCATGAATTTGATCAAGCTAGACATAAAAGGCAACAATAATCCGTGGAGTAGTATAAGACACACATTCGCTCTTATCTTTTCTCCCTATAGTTATCTAAACGTTACATACTGGTATTCTATAACTCATGGGCTGGCGTGCACAACGCTCATCGTTTTATATTCAGAAGTAAACTGATAGTTTAACTACGATGTTAACTGGTGAACGTGACGTGTGCTGAATAATTTTGTTTGTGACGTATGGGACATACCATCCTGTATAATATTTTATTCAGATGTGTGATACTATTATATATCAATCATATTTACTTACATAATAGTATTGTATAAGATATATATACCGGTTTCAGTTACAATGTTATTTTACAGTCAATTATTAATAAATCCTAGATGTTAATGTGAAAGATTTATTGTCTGTGGTATTTATATAAATAATTATGTACAACTTGGATAAATGTTGGTATTTAACCGACTGATCCAAAAGCAAATAAGTGCCATATAACACTCGTTTAATGATCTCTAAAACTCACATATTCGGTAAGCTGTCGAAATAAAAATAAAATCTAATGGGATTACTCAATAAATTATACCGAGTTTTCCTTCGCAACAAAATAAACTATAAAATCTCGTACATGAAAGAAACATTGTGTGAAATTTCTTATTTTCCTTGTGGCATAAGTGAGCTATGTTGTCCTGCATACACTTACTGCTCTATGTTCGAACTTCATTCTTATATTCTCGCCTTTTAAAATACACTTAATGGAAGCAGATAATCCATGGTGAAATTATTCAATCTTAGAATTTATCAGTTATAATGCCAGGCCATGTTGTAGGGTCTTCGTATTGTAGAGTATGAGCGTGCGATACTATGATTTTTCCGATGATTATGTTGCTATATTTGAGTGAAGATAAAAGGAGGGTTTTGATAGCTGAAAAATATGAAGAAATAAAAATACTAAAGATTGTTCTGTCTATGCCTTATAAATGAATTTACCACTATAATATTGATTTTATCTAGTGGGAAAAGGAATTAATATTTCAATCTAAAATGAATCACAAATAAATCACAAGTTCAACGAAATAATTTTTCTCTATATGGCCAACTCTTGAATATTGGAGTCAGTTTATACACGGAATATATGCAATAGTTCTAAAAAATAGTGTTAATAATAGACAGTTAATGGAAAAACAATATTTTTTACAGAAGAAAAGTTGGTAGATTAGTGGATATGTTGATTTGGTGAGATGCAGGCAATGAGTTTCGGCGCGTCAATGCGCTTGTACTGGCAACTACTCTTCCCCCCGCATCCTGAGAAACACACATATATGTTGAGCATTGGCTTCTTAAACCTTCACACTATTTAGTTCACTCACCATTACCAATACATGACGTCACTAGTTGATGAGATACATTTCTGACGATACTATGTATCACTACACTGACATACACCAGATAAATATCATATAATAATATCACATAGTCTCATATCAACATAGCAATAACCACAATATCATACCATTATCACTACCCGACGTACATGTCCACATACAACCTACCATCATACATACTATCCTATACTACATGCTACCATCCATACTATTATTATTATATGCTTCTTTTATTTTACTGCTTTATTTATTAATATATATGACGTGTTTATATATATTTGACGTCATCCTTATTAGTTAACTCATATATCTTAATCACTCACTAGATATCAGATCTCTATTGCGAATAAAACCTTAATTTGAATTACTTATATTCTAGATAAATGATAATACCTATATATTCAGTTTAGTGAAGCTTACTGTATTTAAGCGGACGAATACATAATACATCCTTAATTACTACAAGTATAAAGTTAGTGAGCTCGTATATGTGCTATCACAATTATCCAGTGAGTTTGTACTTGACCTTATGCGCTACTTATATATAGGCGGCATCATTAATTTCACGAAATAGTGTAGTAGGAGTTCGGTTATCAGAGAGATTGGCAGTCAGAAGGGTCGCGCTATCTTCATAATTATCTAACTCTAAATAGCTTCTTTATAAAGGCTGTATATGACGTAGAATGCGGAAACATTCGCATCGCGGAGTGGTGAGACAAATTGGAACTTCACAATCTCTCCTTTGGCGCATATCAAGCGCTCGCGCCTCATTGGAGATATATCACAAGAGAATATATGATAAAGTGTAAATATCTTATCTATCTAATTTTAATCATTTTAATAATAGTTTATATATAGATATCTTAAAGTGAGTGGCAATAACTTAGTTATATCATTTCTAAAACCAAGTGGTATAAAACTTTTTATTATTATAATATTAATATTAAATATATATATATATATATTATTAATAATTAATATATATATATATAATTTAATTAATTAAATATATATATATATATATATATATTATTAATATTATTATTAATATATATTAATATTATAATTAATTATATATATATATTAAATGTATTAATATTTAATATTTAATTATTATATATATATTTATATTATAATATATATTAATATTAATATTATATTAATAATATATATTTATATTAATATTATATATTATTATTTATAATTATAATTATATAATATTAATATAATTTATATATTATATAATTATTATTTATATTATTATATATATATATATATATTATTATATATATATTTTTATATAATATTAATATAATATATTTATATTATTTTATTATATATATAATATATAAATATTATATATTTTTATATATATTAATATATTATATATATATTTAATATTTATATATATTATATATTAATATATTAATATATATTTATTATATATATTAATATATATTTTATATATACATATAATATATATTAATATTAATACTATTATAATTAAATATATTAATATATAAATTTATATATATTATTATTTATTATATATAATATTATTATATAATATATTATATATTAATATTATATAGTATATATATATATATATATTATATTTATATATAATTAATATATTATTAATAGATGAGTGGTAGCATCGTTAACTTATTTATAATTATTATATATTAATATATAATACTCAAATAAATATATAAAATAGTGATAGTTCTACGTGTATATTATATTTGATTATACTTATATATCTCGTTTATAACTCTTATCACGAAAAGTAGTATTATATGCGTTTATGTTTTATTATTATTATATATTTTACTCAGTTTATTACTCTAGATATTTCTTTAGTTTCTTGTTCCGTTATTATATATATATATATATATAATATATATTATATATATATATCAGTTTCCTTATAGTGTTATACTTTTAAGCTTTTTATTCATAATATATATGTATACATTATTTATTAGGTATCTTAGGCTAATTATATTATTTATTGGTACTCATAGCTGCCACTATCTGGTAAATTCAGTTCAAGAGCTAAGAATGGGGTACTGTGATATCTCTCAGACTCATATGTATTAATTTGTGTGACATGAAATGATATCGATAATCCTCCGAATAAATCGTTAAGTTATACACATAAGTTGACATACACTCATACAGTCGAATTCGAAGAGTACATTAAGGTGATTTTTTTCACCATCTCTCTCGTGAGTACAATTCGATCCACACTCGACCTAACGATATATTGCACATAGCCACCTTGCCTGCCCACTTACACTTCCATACATACACTCCGCGCTGTCAGCTGAAAGGGTGAACATCTGTTCTACACTTTTTTTATCTTTCCAATTCGTCATTGATAGTCAATACTAAATATTTAACCAGCCTTGTTCCAGCTGCTCACCATGCTAGCATAAACTTTCTATACAACGACGGTACTGTTTCCCTATAGGTCAGTTAGACAAAATAAGCAAAGTAAAGAGTGTCATACCTCGCTTATCTTAGCGACTCATATGTATCAGTCCCACATGTAATGTCAATAAGAGACAGCATGTGCACGTTTTAAAATACCACGCCTGGTAATCCAAAATCGTCTTTGGACTAAGCCAGAAAAGTGATAACGATACTCAACTCGTGCTCAGCAGAGTGATTGAACGACGTCGCATTAACATACTCACACAATTAAAAATAGGAAAAATAGACAGCGTTATCTGGCAGATATTAAATGATTTATGGTACGCGGGAAAAACTATGCTTCGTCCATATCTATCTTACTTTAGCCTGCATATCTTTCGTTCATCATATTAACAGGGAGAAAGTATATGTAGTGCCACTAGGAGTTCGGTAGTCTGTATCGGACGGATACGGAAGAGAGGTGACGGCTATAATTGTGTGAGGAATATATATGAGAGTAGTGACGAGATAGTGAGGATCTGGGAATGTGCTATGAAGGTGCAAAGAAGAATGTTCCGTTTGTGATACAATTGTCCTTGTCGCAGAGTGACAGAGAGTGGAGGTGTGTACCGGATTAGGAACCTTTTGACACAATCAGAGAGTAGTAGGTGGCGTCTGTGCGAAGTACGGGAAGTTCGAACATTTTGACACCGAATCCACGAATACACTGGATAAACTAATCATCTCACACCCCATACTATACCAAATGCCATAAAATAATAAATTAAAAAGGAGTTCGCCTTTCGACTTCTAAGAGCGCTTCTCTAGATTTCTGACTCATTCCTGACCACCATTTTATATATAAGCAAGCTGTGAAGATCACAACCAAAGAAGAGTATACCATATAAAGGTGCTCAAAATCATAGAGTCACCAATACTCGGCTATTATTGAAGCTTATAATATGCAAAGATATCATTTATTCTCTATATCTACAGCTTATTTCTCTCACCTCATCTTACTCATTTTCAAATATGAGCCATTCAAAGCGCCGAGATTTAACTATGCGTACGAGATGAGAGAATAGAGAAGAGAGAGATGAGTAGTAGATGAAGATGATGGCCAAGTTAGAGAGAGAAGCTTACACCACAGACGACGAGATAGAGTAAAGTACGAAGTAGGACTATTACATGCTAATTTAGTATTGCTTTATCCGCGGTTTTATTAATCTCTTATTCATAATACTTATACTATAGTTTTCATCTAGTGTTTTGTCAAAAATACAAGAGCATAACTGAATAAGGAAGGATGGCTATAAAGATCAGAAAGTGGTTGTATTCTATCTTCTAATACTATTTATACTCTTCATTTTCTTAAATCATTTTTACTCAATGTAAAGATTTGAAATTTCCATACAACATCTACTTATTACTACACTTTATAAGCTCCAATCATTTGTTCACGTTACAACAAATCTGATATTTATCTTTAGAGCTTATATCAACTATATCCGTAACTAGGCTACAGTTCTTATTCGACCAAAATATATTAGTTGTATATCTTCCAATTCATACTCACTTAATTATAAACTATATAATTTCCTTTAATTCATACAGTATATATATATATACTGACTTATATACTTTATTATTCAATTTATCTTATACTTAATATATATTAAGGGTATATATAATTACTTAAATGACTTATTATATTATATATTATATATATATTATATATCTTACTATACTAAATTACTATACCTATTAGGTAATAATATTCAATATCTACTTTCTCACTATCATACGTTTGGATGATTTGTACTTACAATACTTCTCAACAATGAATCATATTCAAATATATCTAAAACAAACTTGCTTAAAACAACACATACGCTACATTTATTTTGTGTGTTATTTTTTGACAGATATTCTTTTTCTTGACTAAACCGTGGTTAAGGTGAAATAGCTATTTTATATATTAACTTTTATTAAATTACGTCAAATGAGCGTGGCATGTTCACTGATTTAGAACAATATTTCTGCTCTATCTCAGGTAGCTACCGCCCCCTTGATTACTCGTTTACCTGCAAATAATATCTCAAAAATGAAACTCTCCTCTTTGGACTCAGTATAAGTCGCTGAATGTCTTAAAAAACACAGAAAATTTAAACGTATTGACAATCTGTTTATCTCTATCAAGAGAACGCTCAATCTATCATTTCCAACAGATCCTCACCTCTTTTCTTCAATGTTTTTCTTTCTTTCACTAGATCTATTAGAAGCCAATTCTTTTATACAAGTTATTCATGATATATAATTCTCGAAAGTGGAGTTTGCCCACAATATTAATTCAGATATCCGCTTAATTAAGACTCTCAAATATGTTTAAATCATTCTATAAACTGTTTGATATAGAAAGCCTAGCTATTCCCTATTTATATTTTAATGTGCTTTCTAGAGAAGAAGATTTTCACCCCATACTTTCGAAACTATATATAAATTATAATAATACATTATATTTATTACCTATCACAATATATACTTAGTAAAATATAGTTTATTCTCTGTAATAACTAATACTCAGGGTAAAATTCTCTCTTTTACTCTCACTCTTCATATATAATATACTATATATATATCTATATAATAATATATATATATCATATTCAATATCTCTTATATTCTCTATTATTCTATTATATAATTAATATATATATAATATTTAATTATTATATATATATATTTAATATATATATATTAATATTATAATATATATTATATAATATAATTATATATAATTATATATATTATTAATATATATAATATATAATTATTAAAAGATATATATTATTTTATTATAGGCTTTGAATCGTAGTAGGTCTATTGAGTTACCAATTGAGCTATGCTAAAATTCAATATATAGTAAAAAAGTGGCGATAACTCATATAAGTAACGGTTAAGAGAAAGTATAATACCGAGTGATGAAAAAAAATATATCAGGTAAACTTCATTCGGTAATAGACTGTATAACATGAAAGATAAAAATAGATATATAAAACGCTAAGTCTAGTTTACTACCATTACCTGATAAATATGTATCCCAGTAAAGTATAAATGAGGTGAGTAAATACGGTAATAGTTAACGGATTCAGTAACTGCCACCGTCTTTCGTACAATATAATATATTATATTAAATATAATATATATATATTAATAATTTATATATATTATATTAATTATATATATATACTATTATATATTATATATATTATTAATTAATATAATTTTATATTATATATATATATATATTAATTTATTAATATTAATATTATATATTTATTATATATAGTATATATATTTTGTTATACTTAATAAATATATATTACTATTATATATATATATATATATAACTGAGTTAGTATTAGTTTCATTATTATAACTCAAATAAATATGTGACTATAACTATATGGTATTATGAAAAATTTATTTCTAAATACACTTTTTTCAGTGACGCTCTGATGCTTGAACAATACCTGAAGGGGATTTATATAATTGAACTAAAAGGACTAATGGAGAGAGGAATGAAGGTAATGATTATAGCATTTAATGCTTTTTTTTTAATTATAATTATATAATATATAAAATTAAATGTTTGATTAAATTGTGTTTTTATTTTAATTTTAATTATATTATAATAATAGCTCAATTATTTTATTTATATCGTCACTAGTTTACTCATTTGCAAACTATATATAAATTATAGCAAACAGCTCACTCAGTGGCCTGTGGATAATAAGTCTGACAGGCGCAATGGCGTAATAGTGCGAATAGGCGCTGATCGTGACTCAAGAATAATTAATATAGGCGCTAAATAGGCGTCTTATATGAGTACGTAACTAGGTCCTAGGCGGTGATCATAGGTGGCATATGAGCGCTAAGGACGTACTTCAAAAAAATATATAGGTCAGTATAGTCACCTAAGCTCAGCTTATTCACCAATAAAATATGGACTAATATTTAAAAATAAGTAAATACTATGAAATAATAGAAGCGTTTATTTAGTGTTTCTGAGTAATCGCTTTCTTACCGCTCAACGCTCTTCAATATCCTTCCGAAGCGCTGTCAGATTTCGCAGAGCTATTTCGATTGGGCTCTCAAAGAATATGCTAGAAGTTTCATAAATAATTTTAATTTATTATATATATATATATATTTAATTATATTAATATATATTATATATTAATTAATTAATATATATATATATAATTAATATAATATATAATATTATATATTATTTATATTAATATATTATATATATAATATTATATATATAATTATATTATATATATATTATAATATATTAATATATATTTAATATATATATATATATATTATATATTCAGAGCTGCGGATCACATTACTTGCAATCAAGTTAGCTATAACTCGTGATCTAACACGTGAATAGTTGAGATACATTATAGTAAAACGATCTATAATTTTTGCAATAGATATTCACATATAGATTATTAAAAGATATAAAAGAATACTAAAATATTTTGTTGGAAATTTAAGTATCAATATTAAAAGAAATTGTATTTTAATATAATAATATAACTAAATAATTATATATTTATTAGTACAAAAATTTAGAAAATAACTGAAAATAGGTAGAATAATAATAGCGCTATCAAATAATGCCTTTTAACTACTAATATTATATTATATAAATATCGAGACTTAAATACCTGCGTGCCCAGAAAGGTTGAAATTAAGCGCAAGATGATGGATTACTTGGGTATTACACATGTGAACATATTATTTTATTATATGTAGGAAAGATATTTTTTTTTTAGAAATACTGAATGCTTACCTTTAAGTTGTAGTATATTGATTATATTATAAGAAGGAATATAACTAATAGATGACTAAAGTAGATATAATATAAAAGTTAATTTATAAAATAATATAAAATTAGTATTCATATTATATCAATTAGCGCCTACATTTTAAAATATTATAAAAATATACTAAAATAATCATTAGAAAGACATTTCTAGTTAGCTGAGAAATTAAGTTGGCTAGTGAAATCCCTTGAATAATTATATAAAAGTTGCGGTGGAAGTCTACACTAGAAAACATTTCGTCTGAAAAGAATATTATTTATAGGAGAACATCTCTAGTATTAATATAAACTTATTTAATATCAATTTATATAATAAATAAAATGCTAATAAAATTTATCTGTAAGATATATGTTATAGATTTTATATAATTATATAAAGTTAGGATAATTTTTAATTTTGTTAATATAATATATTTTGTGTAGCTTGCTCAGAGTTAATATTTAATTTTGTATATTATATGTTCAATATGTTGTTAAATCTATATTTTATATTGGTGTTACTAATTTAGAATAATTTAGGGTTTTGTAATTATGATATATGATGAGAGAAGAAGAAGGAGATTGACGAGCATGGAAGTTTACGTAGGGTCTTATTGTAGAGTTTAGTGTACTCAATAAAAAGTATACTTAGGGATGTGTTCGCTCAAGAGATATCTATGTTTGAATTATATATAGGATTAAATGTATTATTATGTTAAGTGTATATAGCTGTTGAGAGTAGTACAGGGAATTTTGATATGATACATGTTAGTAATAGTCATGTTATTATCATTAGTTGATTATTGATGATAAGAGTCGTAGTTTTAAATCATTATGGGTTATTCTAACCAATTGTATATAAGTTGGTCCGCAATATTTTTTACAGGGAATATTTATATTTTGTTAATACCATTTGGGTATAAGTTCATATTATAATGATAACCTATAACATCCTAACACTTGTCATTACTGCTGTTACTGTAATTCACTTGTGTATCTTCTATTCATCATTAACTGTTATAAACACTATAAATATTTGGGTAACTTTTAATTTATTATATATATAATCTTATATATTCTCACCTTTTTATTATCACGTATGCTTTCCGTATATTGATTTATTACCGTCCTATAATACCTTTCTCAACCTATGTAAACTTTGACTTTTACTTAACTATATCTATACATTA
Organism: Trachelipus rathkii; assembly: GCA_015478945.1. NCBI lineage: Eukaryota > Metazoa > Arthropoda > Malacostraca > Isopoda > Trachelipodidae > Trachelipus > Trachelipus rathkii. Next base: position 32,481 of record JABUQX010063069.1, read on the forward strand.
TTCAAAAGAAACTTTACATTCTTAACCCCTGCAAACATACTTTCATATCATCACCACTAAAGGCCATTTGTGAAAACAAGCACAGCTTTATAGAGGTACACGCGAGTTCCATTCATAGCGAATCAAATCGACTCTCGTGGAAACGTGTTTAATCTTCAAGACTCTCTCTCGTTTTCTTAAACGTTGAATCTTTATAGTATTGATACTATGCTTTCGCTAATCCCTCAGAAGATTTTTCACAGACATTTTATATTTTTTATTATATGCATATATAATATATTCTAATGTTCCTCCTCAATCATCCATACTATATAGAATGATTATACTTTATATCTACAATAGTAAATACTCTAACGTTTATCATTTATCTCTGATAACTCAATATTACCCTATACAATATTAAAAAAAAAACCCTTTAACTATCATTTCATTATATATACAAACGTCATAGTGCTCCCCTTAAATTGATATCTCTTTACCCAATGTGTATTAATAAAATTTCCATTAGTTATAGTAATTTATGCTCAGACTTACCTTATTATACATTATGGTGATGAATAACTATCAATTGAATTTATATAAAATTCAGTTACTACTAGAACTTCTATATATACAACTAACAAAATCAATATTATACGTACTTTACTTACATGATTAATCATAATTCTCCTATAGATATTATCAACTTATATATATATCATCTTTGCTTTACTCATTAATATATATATATCAATATACATATATATACAAAAATATATAATAATTTAATATCACAATTATGGGTGGAAAATTAAATTTCATTATGATACAAATTTACAAAATAACGTTAAACTATTATCTAGATTAATTCTTTATATGTACATCTTATAATCATATTTACTAATATATAATATATATTATAATATATTTATTCAATATATTAAAGTGACTGATTTGGTCACTTTATAATTATTACAATATATACATTGACATAATATATAATTATAAAATTAAATATTATTCTGTAAGTATACATATACTTAATATGATATACAAATATTTTATATTTATTAAAATATAATACTAATAATAATAATTAAAATATTATCTATTCATAATAATTTATATTAAATATTTTTAAATATACTATTACTATCTAATTATATATTTGTTTGCTTTTTTTTTCATAATGTTTGTGAGTTCATTTATAAACATAAACACTCTCTAGCATTCTGAATCGAGCAGGTTTTCTTGAAATTATAGGTTGAGAATATAAGCTTCTCATTGATATTGATAAAAATGCTGATTATATGTGCTTAATAAAAAATAGTCTAGGTATATTATATTTCAGGTCCCTTGCAGCATCTTTTTAAGGGGCCTCGTATTTAAGATTCTTTTTTTGAATTTATCGCCACTTCATTATTTTCTTCATACAAGAAGAACAATAATCTTCTTCAATAAATTCACTAAATCATGCTCATTATTTCATGGGTTTATGTTGATAAAAGAGTAGCATATTTAATTAATTATTATAATATATTATAATATATTAATATATAATATATTAATATATATTAATTATTCAATATAATTATATATATATTATTAATAATATTTAATATATTATATATTAATATATATATATATATATATTATTATATATTATATGATATATATTAAATATTAATAATATTAATATATATATATATATTATATATTATATTAATAATTATATTATATATGCATATATAAAAAAAAATAATGTAAATCTGTCTTGTGAAAATTCTTTTAGCATAAATTATATTATATAATCTAAGTTCGGACGTTTTAAAAGAAACAAAGTATAAACGTGTCTCTATAATGTCTGTATTTTGTATCATTTTAAATGCCAGAACTAATTTGAATCTTCGTTTTCATAGATAATGATATGCTGTCTCGATATAAAACAGTGCTGATCGACAAGAAAGCATAAGCGTAGTGTTAATATAAGTAGATAGTATACTTTATAGACTTATACGGAATATTGTACTGGGTCTCAATTATATTTAATAATGTGTCGTATATATATATATATCATATGAACAAATGTATATATAAATATAATAAATATAATATAAAAAAAAATAAAAAAATAATAATATCATATCTCTAAAAACTACATAATTAGTACTTACTCAATAATAAGCTGAAATAAGTGTAACATATATATACTAATTTATTTGATGAATCAATGTGATAATATTTTATTAATAGATTTATAGGTATATAAAATAATATGTAAAAAAAAAATATAATTATAAATAATAATATATAAAAATTAATACTATTATTGCTATTTTATATTATTATTTAGTGAGTAAGGTGTGGAATATATAATTATATATAATTAATATATATATATATATATTTATATTATATATATATATCACTGATGGCGACTTACTATAGTAATCATTTATTTTTAAACTCATGCTCTCATGCCCTCTCTTATCATCTTCTCTTCTCTCTCTCACTTCTCTATATATATGATATATATATATTATATTTAATATATATATATTATATCAGTTATATATAATAATATAAGTAATATATATAATATATTAAATATATTAATATATATTACTATAATAGTATAATATTTATTATATTATATATTTAATAATATATATTATTTAATATTAATTATATTTATATATATATGCTATATATGATTTATAATTTTTGATTATTAGGGAGTTTGCCTATTAGTCTTCAAACTAGCATTTTTGTTTTCTGTGTAATGTGTTTCGTAAGTGGTGCTGAGCTACGACGGGGAACACAGGGGGGGAGTTTTTTTCCATACCCGTAGGGGAGGGGCGGAGGAACCCCCGCGACACCCAATACAAAGAGCGTGGGTTTTCCCGGAGACTTCCCCGGAGGTGCGGGAATTCAGTACTTACCCGTAGTTTCCGCGGAAGGCGAGAGGACTCCGACTTCTGCCATCGGTGCGGGTATACCCTTTTGGTGTATTTTTTAGTAAAAAAAAAAATAATGAAAAATTTAAAAGAAAGTCTATTTTATTTTAACGAGTAACCAATAAAAGGTCTCTAAATAGGCTTCTTCATTTACTTAATTTTAACAATAATTTTTTTTATTTTTTTATCTTTTTTTTACATTTCCTCTCTTTTTGAGAAGTTCCCAAAAATGTATTCCTTTTCGTTGTAGCTATTGTAGTTTTTGAGTTTTTTTTTGTTTTTTTTTATTTTTCCGCATCGTAAAGATTTTAGACCAGCATATCCCCAGCAATGTATTCCTTTTCCCTGTACCTATTGTAGTTTTTGAGATATAAGAATGGAATTGAAGAAATTTTGCTGTTAATGAAATACAGCCGCTCAGTCCCCCATTATATTATATTATATATATATATATACTTATATATATATTTATATATATATATGATCTTATATATATATATTATATATATATATTATATATATAATATATATATACTCGGATATAGAGTAAGTATGATAGCTCTATTTTCTTACATGCAACTGTTATTGTTTTTTTTTTTTTTTTTTTTTTTTTTTTTTTTTTACGCTGTCCACCACTCAGGGCAGAGCCCTTATTCAAGGAGGGGGTGTTTCACGCCTCAGAAGTCAAAACTAAAGCAAATTACGCAGATGCAAGGCACAGACGCAAAGGGCTTTGAAAGTGGGGGCAGAATTAAATTCAGTAAGTGAAACACGGAAGATAAGAGAGAATTCCACAGAGACAGTATGTGGCAGGAAGAGGAAGCACCGCAGCGAACTAGCCTGGAGTTAGATACATCAACAAAAAACTCATGTGCCAGATACAGCACCCCTAGTTTTACGAGGGCGACGCAAAGGTGGAGGTACGCGAGTGATAAGCTACCTCGAGCACCCGCCCGCTGGGTAATCTATAGAAAAGAGATAAACAACCAACATCGCGCCGCAAAGATAGAAGGGTAAAGTGAACTGGAAAGTACAAAACAATAGTTTATAAAGCCTTTTGGCCTTTGACTCGACATTGTCCAAAAGCGGGTGAAACCAGAGCCGCCCCAGATATGAAAGTACTCCATACAATGGGCGGATGAGGCCTTTGTATAGCTGAGTATTATATATATATTAATATATATATGAGTATATCTATATGATTATGGTGATATATATATATTATATATATATATATAGGTATATATATATATATTAGTTTATATATAATATGAATATATATATTATATATATATATGTTCAAGTTTTGGTTTGAAGTCAATTTCTGTTCCAAAATATGAAAACTAAAAAATAGGGTAAAATTAAATCCACTATTGAGGAAAATTGTAACAACTTTTAATATATCAAATATATTTTAGATGTTAAAAATTATTTAACTCTAAACGTAGATAAATTAAATTAACTTTATATATATAAGAATTTTAAAAATTAGCAATATCCTTTAAAATGCATTATGAATAATTTCTTCGTCCCGTATTGCCTTCTTTGCCACTGAAATTCCCATCGATTTGAATTTATCAACTTCTTTACAGTACCTTTTCGTTTCTTATTTTTTTTCAAAACGCTCCAGACTGCTTCTATATTTTGGGTATAAGCCCAGTATCAGGATCCAAAAAGTTTTTACTGTGGTTGAGAGTGAAATGTTTGAAAGAATATTCAGGCAGGTTTGCGATATTTTTGTAGGAAGCCCAACAATCACTAATAATAGTGGATCCTGGACTTTGTATATTTTTTAATGCAGTTCAATTAAAGTATCTTCTTTCTATTTGGTAAAGGACACAAAAACGGCTATTGGGCTCTCCGCTACCAAATACGCTCCCCAATAACCACTGTTCAATTGATACCCTCCTTTAATTATATTTACGTTTGACAATGTTTCAATCAATCTCTATAGTCATATTTGTTCTCTAATCCTAGGAGAGTTTTTGAATAATGAATCCTACACTAAAACCAATGACATTTTTGTAATCAGTGAAGATTTTTAGTTCAGAAAATGTAATAAAGGAAATAGAAAAGTCTTAAAATAAGAAATTTTCATATTTTTATAAGTCCAAATAACGTACAATAACTGCCCCCAAAAGTATTATTTACGTTTCTGCCATACAAGAGACTCGTCCACCTGGAGGCGAGCATAACCCCGACTCTGCATCTTAGTGGTTTGACTGGTTTCCCCCTTATGGCATTCCTTTAGTTAAAGTAATACCCTAGTGTAAGGAATTAAAATTTATTCTTTTTTTTAACTAAAGGAATCACCCATAGGGTAAACCGCAAAAGATGGCAGGAGTCGGGGTCTCTCAACCTCCCGGTGGACGACGGGGGGGACTTTCCGTCCCCCCTCTGTCCCCGTCAGCTCGAGCACCCTAAATGGGACAAATAAAAAAAAAATCTAAATATTTTCATTTTCATATACATGCGCAAAAAAAAAACAGAAAAAAAAAAAAAGATTTTCCAAATCTTCTACATATATTTTTTGAAACTTTTATCTAAATAAACTTCACTTCGAAAAGTCTAAAGATTTTCTTCTGTTATTATGCAACTTTAACCTTAAAACCTTTATAAATTAGCCTGCTCTCTCTCTCTCTCTCTCTCTCTCTCATCTCTTCTCTCTCTCTCTCTCCTCTCTCTCTCTCTCTTTCTCTCTCTCTCGGTCTCTCTCTCTCTCTCCTCTCTCTCTCTATATATTATATATATATATATATTATATAATAATTATATATATTATATATATATATATATTATATATATAATATATATAATAATACTCACACCTCTCACTCACTCATTATATATATATAGTATATATAGTGTGTGTATGTATATTACTATATATATATATACTATATATAATATAATTTAAATTATATATTATAAAGATATATAAATATATATATATATATTATATATTATATATATATAGTATATATTATTAATATATATATATATACTCTTATATATATCAATATATTAGTGATGGACCGGATGTCAAAATTTGGCTGTTTGCGGATGCGGATGCGGATTTAAAGAAGGGGATGCGGGATGCGGATCTTAAAATAGATGCGGATGCGGATGTTTACTCTTTGAAGGTTGTATTAAAAATTATATATTAATATATATATATTATATATATATTTTTAAGTAGTATACTATTATATATATATATATATAGTAGTATATATATAATATATATATACTATGTTATTATATAGTTAATATATATATATATATATATATATAATAATTCTCTCTCTCTTCTCTATATATAATATATATATTATATATATATATATATATATATATATATATATATATATATATATATATAATATATATATATTATATAATATATTTATAATATATATAATTATATATACTGTTATATATTATAATTAGTGATGGACGCGGATGTCAAAAATTTGACATCCGATGCATGCCGGTCTTAAGGGGAATGCGGATGCGGATCTTAAAGTAAATGAGGATGCGGATGTTTATCTTTGAGTTTGAAATTAAAAAAAAATTATATATTAAATATATATATATATATATTATATTAATATATATATATATTATATATATATATATATTATATATATATATATATATACTTATAATATCATATTAATATATATATATTATATTATATAATAATATATTATATATATAATATACATATAATATATTAATATATATATTTAATATTATATATTATATATTATATTACTATATATATATATATATATATAATATATATATATATATATATATTATATAGTAATAGAATATCATAAATCGATACAAAGTTAATAATGCCTTTTGTAAAGATTTTTAAGGATTATAACTGATCAGAAGAAAAAAAATTTTTTCTAACTAAATAAAATAGTTATTTTAAAACTATGCTTAAATAAATTATATAGAAGATAGGAAGATTAATTTTGAACTTAATAATACGGCCTCTTTTCAGATTGCGATGTTCGTTAGAACTAACAATAATTAATATTAAAATATGCAAAATTATAAATATAAAAAAAAGTTTGGTTTTTAGTTTTTTGAAGAAATGGTTGAGAAAAGTGTAATTACGCGTTGTTCATTATGGTATAATAATGAAGCGAGTCAGTTTTTTTTTTTTGATACACTGAAATTATTTGGTATTGGTTTTATGTAAAAATTGATTCTGTACATTTTCTGAAGTGTAAACTTATCAATTGCCCACGGTGGTGTCATTAAATTAATGTTAATGTTGTGATTGTGAGTGGTTTCTATTCGAATTGAAAAAAGGTAAGGCAGAGTTTGGGGATTATGTTGAAGCCATATTTTGTGTTGGTAGTTTTGGGAGGGAAATCATGAAGTTTTATAACCATATGGTTAAGTTATTGAAATGGCATGAATTTTATATAACTGCATTGAGGGGAGTTAGGGTAGTTTTTGTATGAGGTTTAAAAAAAAAATTTTGAAACCAGAATTAAGTGTTGGGAAGAAGAAATATATGTATGGATTTGGGAAAGTAATTTTTTAAATCAGAAGTTGTGA
>JABUQX010063070.1:0-30000 GCA_015478945.1 Trachelipus rathkii
TTAGGCGTATAAGCTTCAACCTTATCCAGAGTTGGGCGCAAAGTAGCTGGCAGGGTCTTGTCCCCATCGTCCAATATATATATATATATATATATATAAGATATATATAGCATATATATATTATTATTATGTTATATATTATGCTATATATATATATATATATATATAGTTATTATGCTGTTGGTTATTATGATATAGTCAGGTAGCAATTATATATTGGTTGTTATTATTAGAAAATAGTCGTTGTTGCTGTTGTTATTGTTGTTATTATTATATTATATATTATATGGTAATTGCTATTACATATATATATATATATAGCGTAGTATATATATATTACTATATTATGTTATTGAGAGCGATATATATTACATATATATATATATACATACATATATAATGTTAGTTATTATTTATATATATATATATATTATATATATATATATATATATTATATATATATATATATAATATATATAAACATATATATATATAGCATTGGTATATATATATTATTATATTTTTATATGATATGGTTATATATATATATATATATATATTATATTATTAAAATATATAATTATATATATATATATATATATATATACATATTACAAACAAAACATCATGAACAGAACTTAACTACAGATGTCGTTAATTTAATGGAACACTGGTCTCTTTGTACCTACTACTAAAGGATCTGCACATCCCTCGGAAAGTAAAGACACATGTATTAAAATATATAATTATATCTTGTGAATATATGAGCGTTTAACACCAAAGTTAAGAGCGGGTTACAAGCTCAGTGAGACGAATGTGCTGGGGGTGATAGTTGGGATAACAAGAATGGATAGATTGTGCAAAGATGATATAAGAGAGGAGTTGAGAATGGAGAACATGTTGATATTTAAAGAAAATGGTCAACAATGACCGATGTATAAAAAGAAGACCTTTGGGAGGGAGAGAATAGGGAGGTTGAGGATTAGGTGGAGAGATAACATCAAGACAGCAATCGAGTGGAGAGTAGGAAGCATGGATGATACGGAATCGAGAATGTATGACGATCTACAATGATGTACGGAAAGGTTTCGTAGGAACGTCTGACAATAGATATATTATTAAAAAACATATATATATATATATATATTATTATTATAATATTATTATTATTATTATTATTATTATTATTATATATATATTATTACATATATATTATTATATATATATAGCTGTTTTATATATTACATATATATAAAGAAGAAGCATACATACATATTATTATATGGTTAAGCATATACATATATTATACATATATATATTATTATTATTATATTACATATTATCATATAGTATTACATATATATATTATATATACATGCTATACATATATATATATTATTGGCATAAATAAAGTTCAGTGTCATTAACAGCCTTTAGGAGAATGATGAGTTTTGACCATTAAGATTATTAATTCCTACGGGTTATTCCCTTTTATCATTATTATTTTTTTTTATCTTTCAAAACTTAATAAACTGAATCTTCAAGTGAGTAAAAAATAAAACTCTTATTTATGAATAAGATTTCCTTGCATATACGAAGTATAACTGTCATCATTCCCCCCATCAAAATCCTTCGCAACAGTTACATGTTTGTCAGCGGAAGTATTAACAAAGTTCTTATCTTTAAAATGAACTTCATTTAATTATACTTGTCTTATTAATTTTAATATTTGTTATCATTTATTTTTAGTTATGAATTTCATTGACAGATAAAAAAAAAATGAAATTTAATAACTGTGATCTTTTGATTTATTTGGACTGAAGCTACGTTTAAAATGTGTCTTACTGTGAATGTAATTTCTTGCTTCTAAGAAGAAGAAGAAATCATCTTAAGTGAGTATTTTCAGTCTTCTCTGAAGGCGTTTTTAATCAAAGCTTTAAGGGCTTCCTTTCCTGCAGCGCATCCCAGTATCTACGTTGTGAAAAAATGTAGATTTAATATATACATATGTTATTATATATATACATATATTATTATTGGTTATTATATATATATATTATATATATATATATACATATATACATATATATATATAGTATATGTTATATATGTTATTAGTTATTATATATATTTAGCATATATATATATTATATATATATATATATATATATATATATATTATTATTTTTTTTTTTTTTAGTTATATACATATATTTAGCAGATGTATATATTATTATTATTACATATATATTTTTTTATATATATACATATTTAATATATATATATATATATATATATATATATATATATATATATATATATATATATATAATATATATATATATATATATATATATATATATATATAATATAGTGACTGTTGGACGAGTAGAAAATGAAAAAAGTCAGCAAGAGCAAGAGATTTGTGAGACAAAGCTCTAGACTGAACCATTTTAAAAAAAATAATAAAGAAATTTGAGATTGGAACCACCATAAATAATGACGAATGAATGTTTTAAAAAGGTAACTTTATGAATTTATTAACTGATAGTAACCACTATGTAAGTAACTTATATTTCTGTTTGCAATGTTCATGTACTTTTTAGTTTTTCAAGCAGAATTACATAGTTTGTACTTTTTAATTCCATTACTTTTGATATTGTTATTATAGGATAAACTTTTACTTTTTTTAAAATTTATTTTTTGCTAGAACAAATGTTAAAAGATATGTAGACTCATTGAAACAGGTTTATGCTCAAAAATATACTCTGTATTTTTAAGTAAATTGTTATTTATTACAGCTAACTAAATGCTGCCTTTGTTTTTTTTTTCTTGTGTAGAACTTAAAATTTCGCAGCATGAACATGACAATAATTTTTGCATAAACTAATATATGGCTAATTGTAGGAATGAAACACAAGTCATTAAACTCATGGAACATGGTGTTAAATACACCTCATTTGTTGTAAGTTTGTTTATTTATACATTTTACAAATATAAAATTTCTCCAAATTTGTAGTTCATATCCTAATTATGTTTAAGTAAATCTGTTGAAAAGCAATATAAATATTTTGCTTGATTAATTAAAGGTAAAAATAAAAAGGTTTTAAGGTTTTACCTTAATTTATTAAAAAATAAGAAAATTACGAGAAAAAAAAAATCTCATGGTTTTCTAGCTTTTCTTAAGGAAATTCCTGATCCTTTAAAAGCCTCGAAACTAATATTAGTGTCTTCCTTTTCTTCATTAACAGCTTTATTACTCTTTCTCCAAAACTTTATGTACCCTACTTCATAATCGTAATCAGGAATGCCCCTCTGTTTTGGAATATATTTAGACAACTCCTCTGGTGTCATGGTTAAGTTTCTCTTCTTTCCATCAAGACGATTTCCAGACCCAAGAAAAGCGTGGAAACCTTGGGGTTCATGAAGAGAACTCTGATCTTCATCCATCTCTGTTACTTCATCCTCTTGCTTTTGTGGTTCTTGGTACCCTACAGGAGCTGCAAATTCCACATTCATATCACACTCAATGATACTAACAGCATTTCCTGGCTTAACTTCAAGGACTCGCATTTCATAAATTCTTTCATTATATTTGATAGCTATAACATCATCTGTCGTAAGGCATGCAAAATTCCTCAAGGCATTTTCCAATACTGCTTTCTGGTTAGAGATATCTAAAAATTCTACATTTTGTGGCTCAAACTTGGAAAATTCTGCCGTAGGTAAGGAAACTGATTCGATCTGTATGAAATCCCCCTCATCCAGGAGTAGATTCCTCATCATCTGGAGATAAATAGGAAATACAATATCGATTCTAATAAAAATGTAAAATTTTCTTTAACAAGTATATTGTAAACATACTAAAGAACAAATGTTTTCTTTTTACCTAATGTATTTGAAAACCTTACAAAATTTTGACAATGATAGGATGAATTTATAAACTGTTTTCATGAAAATAAAACCAACAAATTAATTAGAATCATATATAAAATTTTAAGTAATGACTATTTATAAACAAAAAATTAAAGCAAGAATTCGGACGAACCACAGACAAAAAGAAACTTACCCAATACGGTATATAAGTTTTTCCTTCATCCGCAACAAATTCCAAGACACCGCAATGTGTGTGTCTGTTCTCCTTTCTATTTGTTAATTTAAACAACATTGGATATTCAATGTTCAGACGAGTTAAAATGTCAAGAGCAGAAGGAGGCATAATAACTGAATAATAATAATAATAAAACATTTTATTAAATACGGTAAAGAGAGGCAAGTCAAATATAATATACTTTCTTTGACGTAAGTAACTAAAATAAATAAGCTTTCTCTAAATATATAATACCCAAAAATATGTTAAAACTTCTCTAAAATAATATCGTTTTCAGTAAAATGCATCGAGTTTGCGAAGAACTTATACAGCAATAAAAAAAAATTTGTAATTCTTACTTTTGCCACCATTTTCAAGAGCCTGTTTGTCACTTCCTGCAAACATCGATACCGAGTAACATCTGTATTGCGTATTGAAGGGGCGAGGGGGTATAGCATCCCCAAACATACTGAAGCTGAACTATAATAATAATAATTATATATATATATATATATATATATATATAATATATATATATAATACTAAAAATATAATAAAAAATAATATATATATATATATATATATATATATATATATATATATATATATATATATATATATATATATATATATATAAATTATAGCCAGTAGACTTAAAATCCAAATCGAAAATAATTGCTACAAAAGTTTTTATTGTTTTAATGGCTTCATTTGTGGCCCAATATGATTATCCTGGGTTTTCCTCCCGCCGGAGTTGTGTTTAAGTGGTGGGGGTAAAAATGTACCCCCAAAAGGGGAATATTTGCGGTTTTACGGTTATATCTCGTAAAGGACTCACAATATCGAAACATGCCCTACAACTTTTAATAGGACCATGTCATTCTGCATTGAATGAGACCATCCGCATATTTTTTGGACCACCCGTTCCCATACTAGTGCTCATCAAAGTTGGAAAAATTTTACATATGTATGAAAAACTTTCGTTTTAACTTCTGGTTTTTGGTAATATCATCTAAACTAACCCATCTATCAATAAATCTGTCCTACAAAAGTTATAGAGGAATAAATTATGCTTTCGATGAGACCAAAAGTGAACTATTTGGACCACCAGTTTCCGTACAGCTCAACCTTAAAGAATAAGAAACACAATTCTTGAAATCAATTTATTATTATTATTAGTGATGAATATATTTTATAATAAGAAACATTGTAATTAAAGGTATGAAGATGAAAAGGCGAAAAAACAAGTAGGTACACAAATTTCACAGGCGTCGACGTTTGGCTGTCGGCTCAAAGGCTGTAATTTCCGATGCGGAGTTCGTCGCCCCATCACTCGGCTCCTCAAAGTCTGTAAATTTTGTCGTCCCATATATGCATTCCATGTCTTCGTCAAGATCTAGTTCGTCAATTTCATCTGGTTGGAGGGAGTTAGTGCATGAGTTCCCCTTGCAGTTGACACAAATCAATGAGCACTTAATCCCAGCCTTCCGACACCCACAACCACCTGCACACCCCTTGTAGCATTTGCAGAAAATTGTGGAGAGAAGAGACTGTGGAGCTGGATCCGGGGAAATAGGAACGGGTTGAAGACCAAACTTTGAAGCCTGCCATCCCCAGAGGAGCGGATCCATCTGGTATCCTAATCACATTTGTACTTGTAGGTAAGTTCTCAAGCAATGTTGGCGGGCTGCTACGGATGATGGTGGTAGGGATGCCAGGTTGAATTTGGATTTCACGAGGGCTTTGGAAATCGAATCGCAATTTATCTAAAGTATCTCCTGCCCCACCTCCGTAGAGGGTTGTTAAAAATCGTAGACCAGCTTCGGCAATAGCTTCAGCTTCATTGTCATGCTCGAAGAAAGGTTTGATTTCTTCTAGAAGACATTTATTTTCGACCAACAGCTTGACCACCTTCTTCTTGCCCTGGTTAAAGAGTGCTGAAGTTGTCACATCCACTTATGGCGTGGAGAAATAAAAGTGGCCTTCTGATGTTGTCTGCCAGTTTGAAGCTGTTGGGATCAAATACTTTTGATGGGGTTGTACCTCTTCCAGGTTTTGAGAAATATATGTTTGCTGATGGTGTGGGCTAGGGCATTGAGCATGATGAGGTCCGTATCTTCACCAACTACCACAACCTTCTCATGCTCCTGTGATACCTCAAGGGCCGTGGCAACAATCAGGTGGTCTGCGTCTTCATTAGCTAGCTTTACTGAGGAGCCTTCACCTTCAAACCTCTCAGTAAGGAAGCTAATGAGACACGCTTTATTTCTGTCGTTGGAAAGAAATTGCTCCTGAGTCATGGTCACCACCATTAACTCGGTAAAGATGACTTCAGGAGTCATGTGTCTTTTGCTTCGGCGGAACCGCTCAGCCAATTTGATGTTTTTGGTGGGTGTGTCTTTTGGGTAGCCATCAAATACCACACTTATCGCACTTTGGTTGAAGTGTCTTCTTAGATAGCTAACGTATTTGGTTAGGATTAGTTGGAATGTTTACCATTCTTTCACACAACCTGGTGGAGAAAAAATCCACCATCGATGACAAAAGCTGCTCCTTCCAGGTATACCTCATTCAGTGGTGTGAACAAGTCATATAGCACTGACTTGGGAGTCTTCCTCATTCCAACTGCATCGAACAGAGAGAGGGGATAGGGTGCCAGCTCATAATGGAAGAATTCTTTAAACTGTTCATCGGATTTCTTGAGAAGTGCTATCCGGTGGAATATGGTTCAGGGTTCACTGGTACATCCTCCCCATCAATGGTCACCTTAGATTTGAATCCTTGTATACTCATTACTCTTTTTTTTCATACAAACTTGATGTTGTCAAAGGTTTGACCAACCATGGCGAGCATTGAGGAGTTGCCAATTTCAAATGCTCTGTGGCAGTTGATCGAGTCATCTCCAACGATTCCTGTGTTGATGGACATAAAATTAGTAACAGGGAAAGGATCATGGGATTGAAACAACTCAATAAACTTATGAAGGTCTGAACTCTAGCATCCCTCGCATCAACATGTTGCTTCGAGGTAGTGAGTGATACCCGACAAAACTCTTCAACCTGCTGGGTCACTGTAGTAACAGTTTGCATCTACTCAGAGTGCTGTCTGAAATGGCGCGACCATGACTGAGCCCATAAGTTAAAACGAAAGTTTTTCATAAATATGTAAAAATTTTCAGACTTTGATGAGCACTAGTATGGGAACGGGTGGTCCAAAAAATATGCGCATGGTCTCATTCAATACGGAATGACATGGTCTTATTAAAGGTTGTAGGGCATGGTTTCGATATTGTGAGTCCTTTACGAGATATAACCGTAAAACCGCAAACATACCCCTTTTGGGGGTACATTTTTAACCCCCACCATTTAAACACAACTCCGCGGGGGGGGGGGGGGGAACCCAGGATAGTCATATTGGGCCACAAATGAAGCCATTAAAACATTAAAAGCTTTTGTAGCAATTATTTCCGATTCGTCTACTTTTTTGGTTTCACACTACTGGCATATATATATATATATATATACCGTATATATATATATATATATAGTATATATATATATATATATATATATCTATATATTATATATCTGCATAGGATTTTTTCCTGTATATATATATATATTATATATATAGATATATATGATTTAAATTTTAAATATTTTTATATATAAAAATATAATATATAATAGACTGGATAATATATATATATATATATATATATATATATATATATATATATATATACATATATTATATAATATATATATATAATATATATATATATATATTATATATATATTATTATATACTGGCATATATATAATATATATATAATATATAATATATAATATATATATATATATTATATATATATATATATATATATATATAGTGTATATATTGTATATATATATATAATATATATATATATATATATATATAATATATATAATATATATATTATACCATAATGTATATATATAATATATATAATATAATATATATTATATAGTATATGTATATAACATATATATATATATATATATATATATATATATATTATATATATATATATATATGCGAGAGGACGCTGGTTCAATCCTCCGAGTAGCAGTTGGAGTTTTATCTTCCTGGGGGCAAGAATTAAAACTCGGCTGCGAGCACATTGGTGGCGCTGGTTTGGGACAGCCGGCCTTAAAGTTCGATTTCCTGTAGTCCCCCAGTGTTACTCTCTGAGAAGGGGATAAAGCACGCTAAAAGGAAGTTTTTTTTATATACAGTATATATTGATGAGTGATAAGATTACCTCCCATTCCATTACCCAAGGTTCGCCCCTCGCGCTAATATTCGCTCTCTTTTCGCACAGAAGTAGAGCCTCCATATCGCATATACACTATAAAACACTACTACTATTTCAGACAACACCCTTTTTTTCATATATCCCTCTGTAAGGCGACTAAAGGCACATTGGTAGTTGGGTTGACAACCCACTACCATTTATCTTCATGCTAGGAATGGAAATGCATGCCTCGAACCTGGTTGTGATCGCCGTAAGCGCCCTTGTATCTTTGGATCTGTATAACAGAATCTGGATCGAATCCTCTTTTTCATCTATATGGACTACAGCTTTTGTAATCTCCATTCCCAAACCTTGGATAGATCCGAAGTTGGCGAACAACCAAAGACCAATTTCGCCGACCTTTCATACTTGTAAATTAATGGAGAAAATGGTTTCAGGCTACCTTCTCCCTGTTCTGGAGAGTAGTCAGGCTTTTTTCAAACTTCCAATTTGGTTTCCGCAAATATCGTTCGAGCGCGGATCCCTTCTTAAAACTGGACCATGACATCCGGGAAGCCTTCTCAACTGGTGGGATAGTTTTTAGTGTTTTTTTTTTAACTTGAAAAAGCTTATAACACAACATGGAGAACTAGGGTTCTACTTAAACTCCAATCGCTCGGTTTCCGAGGACAGCTCCCTCTCTTTATTAAATGACTTCTGTCAAGTAGATCCATCCAGGTTCGGTGCTCTTCTGTTTTATCACGCCACTTTACTCTAGATGAAGGAATTTATTACCATTTGCTCTCGGATTCAATGATATCGTTTCTTCTATACCAGCGACGGTCAATTTTTTTCTCTATGTTGATGACCTTGTGTTATATATTGCCGGTGACAGGCAGCCATTTCTTGAACGGAAACTTCGACTAGCTATTGAGAATATTTCACGATGGGGTGGGTAACTCCCATTTCTCACCCACAAATACCTCAGCAGTATTTTTTAAGAAAAAAAAGGAATCGAAGTACCAGCCACCCTCCTCCCGCGAATCTAACCTTATATGGTTCGCCCATTCCTGTAACTTCGTGTCAAATTTCTAGTACTCATTCTAGATGACCATCTAACATATGCACAGCACATTAAACTCCTGAAGACGGCTTGTTATCGCGTGTCTGACCTATTATGTTATCTCGCCTCAAACTCTTGGAGTACTAATCGCAAGTCTCTTTTACGTCTTTACATCGCCCTAATCCGATCGAAGCTGGGTTATGGCTGCGTAGTATATGGTCAGGACTCCGAACTCTACTACACCTGTAAGATCCCATCCAAAATGAGGCAATCTCGTACCTACACCTGTAAGATCCCATCCAAAATGAGGCAATCCGTATCTCCACTGGAGTTTCCGATCGTCCCCCGGGTGAGCCTTGAAGTTGAATCCGATGTGATGCCTCTCTCTCTTCGAAGGGAATACATCATGTGCATAATACCTTCGCTTTCAAACCCCAATACCGTCTGCTCTGACACAGATTCTACGGGAGATACCTCAGAATCCTCCTTACGGGCCATTTGCAAACACAGTTTATAACATCCACAACTTCCTCAACATCCCTTTGCAAAAGGTGCTGCCGTTCTCTTATGAAGAAGGGTATACACCTTGGCTATTCCCTGCTCCCACCATTTGCCTGGTCCAGACATCTCTCTCCAAATCTAGCCACTCTACTGCCTTTGTTGAAGACACCATACCTATCTCATTCCTCAGTTCACGATGGATTTACTCCAGTGTTTACTGACGGCTCTAAGACAGTGTGGGTGTCTGCTATCTTCCCTGACCGCAACCTTTAGTATACCCTCCCCCCTCATGCTTCAATTTTTATTGCAGAATTAATGGCTATAATGATTGCCCTCACTCAAAATTTAATCATTTACAAGACCACTTGTTAAGTCATTTATTCAGATTCGCTCAGCGCCCTCCAAGCACTTAAAGCCCCCTATTTTAAAAGCACAATGGTATCCGCTGTACAACAATTTCTTCGGCTGCTCCTAGGGTTGGGAAAAAACCGTTTTTTTTCAAATCGTGTATTTTTCATGAAAAAAACACGTTTTTTTCATGTTTTTTTTAAGTTTTTTTCGTTTTTTTCATTAAATGTATTTTTAAAAATATAAAGAGGCTAATATGATATTTCACTTGAGTATTTTCATTTTTCAAATATAAGGATACTTGAAAAATTAAGCAAATATTCCATTATGATTTATAAAATAACAGAACTACCTTTCTCTTATATTTTATCAATTGTTTCGTTACAATTTACAGTAGGTTGTAGCCTGCTGACTGCTGTTTGTAGGCTATTTTTATAATCTTAACATTATTTTACATTTGTTCATTCTAGTTTATTTTTAGCAAGTATAATATTAATGTATATTATATTTATATAGAATGAGTCTGAATGACAAAACTCAAAAGCGACTTGCAAATGAAATAATAAAAATATTGAAATTAAAATTATACCAAGATTGTAAATGAAGGAGGATGAGTGAATGACTAAATTAAATATTTGGCTTTGGAATATCAACTTTTGATTCACTAATCACTAGTCCCCACTCCCCAGACCCCAGTCACTACTGAGTACTGAGTACTGACTACTGTGCTGGGACTACTGTCAAGCTCATTATCACTGGGCTCATCAGCGTCATCAGCCACATTTAATTTTATAACTGATAAGACTGACATCTCAGTCGTATGAAGTATCGTGTGAGAATGACAGTGGTGAAGGAGCGGGCAGTAACAGGACTCTTAAGCTTAGCTGCCTTAGCATAATCATCTCTCTCAGTTGGCAAATTTTCAGAATTTCCTAGTTCTAGATTATGAGCAATAAATATTAGTTTTGCAACGTCTACACAGCAAAAGTTATATTTCATGCGAGGGCTTTTGCTACTTCTTATTTCCTTAAAAAGTACAGTCACACAACTTTTTGCACGTGGCATTTCTAAATTCTGATTAAATAATTATGATAAAAATGTTACTGAAAGCTGAAACAGAGTAAGAAAACATTAATGAAGCCATAACAAAATATTATGAATATCAAAATTCAGAAAATAAAATAAAAATATGGAAAACCATAAAAAATTTTGAACACAAACTCAAGGGCTTCCACCTTGTTGGAAATTGGAACCAAAAAATGTCCAAATTAGAGCATATTTGCTAAAATTTATAATATAATTGTTCAAACATGTAAATTCCACAACATTGAAAAAAACGAAAAAAAACAAATTTTTGCTTGTTTTTTTCAGGCTGTGTTTTTTTCATGAAAAAAAAAACGTTTTTTTCGGAAAAAAACGAGCTTGTTTTTTTCCTTTCCCAACCCTAGCTGCTCCACTCTCGCAAGAAACAAACACTATGTTGAATCCCCTCTCACGTAAGGGTAACTGGCTATGAAATCGCAGACAGAGAGGCCAGAATGGCCGCCCTCTCTTTCGGGAGCTGTTCTAGGTACTTTTCGGATGCCATTCGACAAGGTCGTCTCCCATCAAATGATTATTATCCTGCTCTCCGACAAGGCTTCGGTCTTTACTGTGCAGGAATGCTGGGAGAGTGATCAGCGAGGGGCGAAACTTAAGTAAAGCCGAACATTGGTGAGTGTCTTCCTCTCACCGACGATAGTGCTTGCGTTTAGTAATACTTGCACACCTCTGCATTGGTCACACCAACATGACTCTTAGCCACTACGTTCCAAAGGATATAAAGCCAAAAATTTTTTTCTAAACGTGGGTTTCCCCAACAGGGGATATATATATATATATATATATATATATATAATATATATATATATATATATTATATATATATATATATATATATATATATATATATATATATATATATATTATATATATATATATATATATATATATATATATATAGTATATTCATTAGAGATGTGCCGAATATTCGGTAAGTATTGTATTCGGCCTATTCGCGCCAAGTTGCCGAATATCGGTATTCGCTTTTTGCGAACTATTCGGGCGAATATTGAGCTTTATAAAACAATAAATTACGTCAACATAAGGAAAGTTATTTCAATTTAATTGAAATTTTAGAAACTTATTTTCAAAAAAATAAAAATATAGCAAATTTTGTAGCCAATAGGGCGAAAATCTTTGTCATTTGTCAGATCCTGTAAGGGCCTTTGAATTTCAAAATTCTAAAAAATAGAATTCATTATGATACGGGATAATGGACCAAATATGGTAGCTGGTATAAGTGGGAGAGTTGCTTGCTATCAATTTCATGTTTTTATTCACATGTTGCAACTATCATTCCCGATTCAATATTATGTCAGAATCTGTTAAAAGATATTTTATCTACTTGTAGAAGCATATCCTCTCATTTTCACATTCAGCAACGGCAGCCGCAAGCAAAGCTTAAAAACTTTACAGATGCAGCTGGATTCTCAAACAGCATAAATTAATTCAAGACGTTTCTACACGCTGGAACAGAAACTTATGATATGCTTAAAGATTTGTTTTGAACCACATTTCCCCTATCCATTCCCCTATCCATATACGCTGATGAATGCCAATCAGAAAATGTTGACTGATTTTCAGTGGCAAAATTATCCATTTACTTGAGCCCATTTGACAACATCACTAAACAAGCATTAAACGTGCAGTAACAGTCGTCCAAGCAATCCCTTCCATTTTAGCAATAAATCTATTTTTAAATAAGGCCAATTAAAAGCAAAAGCTCAGTGGAATAATTACCTCGCTGAAGAGCTAAGAAATCAGTAGAAAAAACTTTCTAAGTTTCTATGGGATAAATCTTTGTGTACTTTCTTAGATCTGTGATTCAAGCTAATTTTTCAACACGAATCAGAAGAATCAGTAAAAAATATGGTCGTTTAGGCATGGAGGAAAGAAATGCATTGAAAATTTAGCTCCTGACTTCTGCTGACGATGAATTTACGTAGTGTGGGAAAGTGAAGCTGAAGTTCCATTTTCACTTCTTTAATAGATTGTTTTAAAGGAAATTGGGGCATCAAAATCGTCATACAGAAAAAAAAGAGAGTGAAAAAAGAGAAGTCCCATTTTCTGACGATGTGAATTATTGTACATAAAGTAAAAGGCTACATACAGGGAATTACATCAAGAAATAAACAATATATAAAGTTTGCCTACTTTGAACCAGTGAAGACAATGATCATTCCCTTCAATTGTGAAAAAACACTGAAATAGTTTTATGAATTTGAAAAAAACTTAGCAATAAAATACCATTCAGCTCCACGTCATCAGTCGAAAGTGAAGAATATTTAGAACAGGAGGAAAAATGATTTATGAAGCCACAAGAAATAGTTATCCCCTGAAAATGGAAAACTGCTAATGTTCTGTCATTTTAACCTAGAGCTTATTCAAATGAATTTAGTTTAGATATCTTTAACTACGAAACTTTTCAGTTTTCATTAATTATTTTTATGTGGAATGGTTTGCTACAGGTAGAAATAGTTATTTACTTTGTTTTTATACTTTGTATATAACACTGGAAAACATGAAATTTCTTGGATGGGGTTTCACAATTGATTATTGATGTGCTGATTCCAAAAAGTAATCGTTTTGCATATCACACGCATTTGTGAGATATTGTGTGTAACAGATTTGTAAAATTTATGATTTAACCTTAAATCTTTATAGTCTATCACATTATTGGATATAATATATATATATATATATATATACTATATATACTATATATATATAATTATATATATATATATATATATATATATATATATATATATATATATATATATAATTATATATTATATATATATATATATTATATTATATATATATATTATATATATATAATATTGATTATTATGAAGGTGAGAAAACAAATCGCATTGATATGATACATGTCTTTGATAAATACATGTCAACATATAATACAACTATGAATAAAGAGTAATATGACAACAATGAATGTAATAGAAGGAATGGTTTAGTTAACGTAAACATACCTACGATGGTGGTAACTTTCTCTTCGTAGACGATCTTAACTGTGCATAGCGTCTGGAAAATCCCTCATCAAGCTCCAAAACAATAGTCGCCATCATATTGATATCCCACTTGTCCTCCTAACGTCCTTCATGAACTTTAGATCTTGATGGTAACCGTTCACCCTGCTCATCACTAACAACGCCTAGGTTATCCGGAAATTTTTTAGGTGAGAATGTAAGTAGTGCAACTTTAATACTCATTCTACATCATGAGAATAAAACTGATCATAGCAGTTCCTGTACAGCGTTAGTGGTTCTCGGCTTTTCCTGTTCCCCAGAAAATTCTGTCCTACATCTGAAAAAGCATCCACGCTCTTGCCTCTAACGCAGTCATTGTTGTAGCAGCCAGCATCACGGAAGGAGTGCCGTAATTTTGTGGCCATCACAATATCCAGCTTTTTCCTTCTCGTTACTCAGACCAGGAAACGTTGAGATATAGCGCGGAATCATTCACCCTCATGGTCCAGCCTTACAAATTGTTCTATCAAACCAAGTTTTATGCTTTAGTGGAGGAAGATGATGTTTCTCTCTATACAAGTAGTTCACGTACGATGTTTCCTTCAACCTGGCATCAAGGTTTCCCCTCGGTGGCCAGTCTCTTTTGGTCCAGTGATCCTTTGCCCGCTGTCCCAATAGCACAGGGAGCAGGTATATTTGGTGAAACCTTCTTGCTGACCAGCAAAATTGTTTACCATTTTTAGGGTCGACGCATTATTTACCATCCATGTACCTTATATTGTAGCCTCTCCAAACTGCTCTTGATTTTTGCATACTCCTCTCTCATTCCTACCGAGTACCCTACTGAAACTGAAGCATACCTGTTGCCGTTGTGTATAACAACACCACACTTTAAAACTGCTCTTGGAAGTGTCTATAAACAGTGTCACCACTCACCTGCATCGTATGCTGGGAGTCCCATAACGAGTAGTAGGCCTGCAACTTCACTGCAATACACAGGTTACATCTGACTGGAAGAGCCTCCGCAGCTCTGCTTCTCTGTTACGATAAAATGTTATTGTGCCATGTCCAGTAGTCATTTTTTCATGCAACCTCGAAGCCAAACAGCTCAGAGAACTGCGTAAAACAACTCTCATTACAAGATCGTTCATTCACCCTGGAATTGAAAACAATGACGGACCATCCGACTGTATTTCAATGGATGATAGACATCATCCAGGTCATTGGATCCATACATGTAGACGTACTGAAAGTTACCACATGCTATCCGAATATCGACCGCAGTAAACTGGCTCCTACTGTAGATATATGCGAAGGTACGTCTATACAGCCTACGTAGTGCGCACATGAATTGTTGTCATTCCTTAGGAATAGGCAAAAATGGAATCCATGCATTGCACGAAAACGGGCATGTGAATACAAGCAATCCGAGAATATATATGGAATCAGCAACTCCGAATTTACTATATATCTGCTACAAAAGTCATCCAAGAAAAATTTCAACCTTTTTTTTTCAGTGAAGTTTTCTTTATTTTTCCCTAAATGGATGACCGAACTTTTGAATAACTATTCGGGGTCGGGGGGGACCGAAATAGCGGAAGTGATTATTCGGCGATATTCCGGTATTCGCCGAATACTTTTACCGAATATTCGGTATCGGCTTTTTTCACTATAGCTAATACATCCTTATTATATATTTATATATATATATATATATATATATTATATATATATATATATATATATATATATATATATATATATATTATATAATTATATATTATATATATATATATATATAATATATATATATTCATATATATATATATATTATATATATAATTATATATATATATATATATTATATAGGAAACAATAGTGGCCCCAGCACTGAACCCTGTGGGACACCACTCTTCACCTTGATGACTTTTTGCCATTTAGTAGTACACATTATCTTCTATTCCACAACCACTGCTTAATCCAATCATGTACTGCTCCACCTATACCACATTGCAATAACTTTTGCATTAGTCTTATGTGGGGAACCTTACCAACGGCTTTCCTAAAGTCTAAATATATAATATCAACTGGATCTCCTCTGTCAATGCAGTCAGTAATGTATTCCATAAATTCTAAAAGTTGTCTAACATGACCTACCCTTTCTAAAACCATGCTGGGTCATTAAATCTTGTTATCTTCCAAATATTTCTCTGTACGACCTTTCAGTAAATTTTCCAACCAGAGATGTTAAGCTAACTGGTCTATAATTTCCCAAATCTTCCTTACTACCTTTCTTATGAATAGGCACAACATATGCAGTTTTCCAGTCCCCTGGTACCTAAGGAAATGTTACAGATCGCTTAAAAAATCAAACACAGTGCCTTCGCAATGCTGCTACTATCCTCCTTCAGAATTCTACCATACATATCATCAGGACCTGCAGCTTTACTTGGGTCAATATGGTTCAGTAAAGATTCAATTTCTTTTACCTCAAATTCAAATTCTGTAAGTCTATTTATTACATGCATGTCAGTATCCAATCTTTCCTCAGTAAACATTGATGCAAAATAAGCATTAAAAATGTTAACCAACCCCTTATCTGAACTCACTAAATTTTCATCAATCTTTATTGGACCAATTGTCCTATACTTACTTTTTAATTTATAAAAGCTAAAAAACTTCTTCGGGTCCTTATTACTATTCCTTGCTAAATTAATTTCTGCCTATATCTTTGCCTTTCTTATTGACTAAGTTCATTTTTATTTTTCCTCTAATTTTCTAAATTTCCCTCCCTATTACAACCCTTGAATATTTTAAAACACTGCGCTTTTCATTGAATTTCTCTCTTATCTCTCTATTCCACCAAATAGGTTTTCTATTTGCCACCCTAATACTGACTGAATATTTCCCACATGATAAAACAATTTTGGTCTTTAAACTCATCTCAGGCAATTATATGAAGCATGTTTCAAAATTTGGTAAAATTGGCATTTTGGAAATCTGAAGTTTTTTCCTTATTAACTTGCAATTTGGGCCCAAATACCACATTCATGTTAAATCTAATTATATTATGATCACTAATTCTTAAATTCTCTGTAACTTTAACCTCATCTACTATACTTTCATCATTGGTTAATATTATGTCTAACAGTGCGGTATCTCTTGCAGGTTCATGGACCATATGATTCAAGAAGTTGTCTAGTATACAATTTATAAATACAGAACTTCTTTAATCCTTATTAGACAAGGAATCCCACTAAATGCCAAAAAAATTAAAATCACCTATTATGACTATACCTTGTTCTTTATTGTGACATGCTGTCTAGATTTCTTAAACCATTTCCACATAAAATTCTTGACTCTGGTCAGAGGGTCTATAAAATGCACCTATTCTGTACGATTTATTATGCATAAGGATATCTACCCACACAGACTCAACATCATGATTATAGTTTTAATGTAAGTCATTAACACAGACTGAATATGGCTTTTAACATAAAGCGCCGCACCATCACCCTTCTTTCCTTTATGCTGGTATAAATAAAATGAATATCTGTCTATTTCCTAAAAGGAGTCTCCACAAAATGCTTCATTAACCCATGATTCAGTAGTGCAAATAATGTCAAGATTCTCCCTTATGGTATAACTAATCAGTTTATTTTTTATTTCTATGGCTACAAGCATTTGTGTAGAAGCATTTGATATTTATAATGCGGTTACTTGTATCTTTCATCTTTATTTAAGCCTATAACAACATTAGTTGTTATAACAACAGACCCACCACCATTACAGTTACCAAATCTAATTATCTGTATCGAGATTTAGTCTATCACACTTAAATTTACCTAGTTTTTTGATAGACAATTCTCCAAATGACACTGAAAAGCTCAACATCTTTGCGACTCAAGTGAACTCCATCTTCTGCAAAAAGATCTTTGTCCAGAAATTCTTTCCACAAATTCAGAAACCTAATATTTTCTGGAAAAAAATTTCCTAATCCTTTCTTTTACACCTAAATCCCTGCTTCTCCATTCCTGACCTGCACCTAACATAGGTAAAATCCCAGAAGTCTGGCACCTTCTTCCACTAGCTTCAATCTTCTGAATTAACCTCCTGTAATCTGATGTTAATTCTTCTGACCTTATACCTATGTCATAAAATCTGTACCCTCATGCACTATCACATTTGAATCCACATTTGTAAACCCAATCTCTCTATCTATCCTATCCATGATGTCACTCACCCTGGCACCTGGATAACATGCTCTCATTTGTTTCCTTCTATCTGTATTTTGAAAATCCTATCTAGGTATCACCTCATAGAGTCTCCAATTAGCAATGCCTAAGCCTTCCCTTTAGAAAATCTAACATTACCACTGGCCCTCTCTGATCCCTCCCCATCTGGAAGACATTCAAACCTGTTACTGCAGGTCACAGGCTGACTGACTCTCCATTCATCTGCAGACCTATTAACTACTACTTTAGCCCTTTTCCTCTCATCTTCCTGCATAGGTGTAGGTAAATCACTAATCCTCTCTACCCCTGTAGCTGACTAACTCCTCGCCCCCACATTGTAACTTGTTTCCTTTCACTTCACTCTTTTCTCAACTAAAACCAATTCATACAATTCAGTCATGTTTTCACTCAGCTTTGCAATTTCTCTCCTTAACAACACATTCTCTGCATTCAAAATACAAACAGAACAGTTATCACATATATATATATCCTCTCACAGTCCTACAACTATCACACAGAGCATACATACTTTAAATTATTATTAATTTTACTAACTTGTACCTATTATTTTACCAACTACAGTTTAATATCACTAAAGTGCAAAAAGAAAAAATAATATTTTAAAAGGTTAAAAATTTAAACAAGCTTGAATCTAGCTTAGCCTAGGGCCTAGGATAAGGCTGTATAAAAATTATAAAGTAGGCCAAGTTTTACCTATAGATGGCCCTGGAAAACTTAATTACTTAAATTATCCCAAAAATAATAGGCTATAACAATTGTTAAAGACTGTAGTTAAATACAGAAAATGTTTAATAATCTAAATAAAACTCTTAACAAAGCTAGCCTAGGGTTAGACTATCAAACACTGACCTAGTCTAAAAATACTCAACTAAAATAAATTAACTACAGAAATAATCATAAATCAAATAATCAATAATCAAAAATAAATATAAATATTTCTAAAAACACAGATAGATAGATACACAACACTAATTTGATAACTAAATTCACTTGCAAATCCACAGATTATTATAGTAGTAAAATTGAAGAACAAAGTGAAACACACCCTCATTCAATGGCCACCTGTATTATTACTGTATTGCTTCAATCATTGTTCAGACATGTTTCCCAGAATTTTTGGGAGTTAATAATTTTAAAAAAAATTCTAAAAAAAAACATAGAAAATTCAACTGGTTACTTTAGAAAGAAATTGAGGTTCAAATGAATTTGAAGTGACAAATTTCTTTTTCAAATTAAAAACCAAAAAAATAATGGTAAAATTAAAATCATATTGAGGAAAATGGATTATAAAATTTAAAAAATCATATATCTGTGAAGCTTAAAAAGTAGAAAATTCAGGAAGGAGAGAGGTAGGAGAGGAGAAGAGAGAAGAGGAGGAGAGAGAAGAGAGTTAGAGAAGAGAGAGCAGGAGAGAGAGAGGAATAGATGCACGAGAGGGGAATGGAAAACAGAGAGAGAGGAGAGAGATGCAAATTGTTTTTGAATCGTTTAGAGAGAGAGAGAGAGGAACCTAGGTGAAGCAGAGGAGTCTCCAGCTTCGTATACGTGTAAATGTTTGTTTGAAAGTTGAATAGAGCACGATAAAAGAGAGGGAAAGAGAGAGAGGGAGAGGAGAGAGAGAAGAGGAAGAGAGAGAAGACGAGAGAGAGATGATGAGAGAGAGAGAGAGAGAGTATGAGAGAGGAGTAGAAAGAAGAGAGAGAGAAATATAAAACAAATATGGTAGTCCAGAGAGAGAGAGAGTAGAAGAGTAGAGGAGAGAGAGAGCAGAAGAGGAGAGATCCGAGATGTAGTAGAAAGAGATGAGAATGAGAGAGGAATCGCAGAGAATGAAGCAATGAGGTTGATGATGCAGTATGGAATGAGGAGGCACGTGTTAAAAGACAGGCGGTTGAGCAAAGTAAGAGGAAAGAGAAAGTTAGAAAAAGAAAGAGTATCAGACGAAAAGAGAAGAGAGATATAGAGAAATAGAGAGAGAAAGAGAGAGAAGAAGAGAGACAGACAGACAGAAGAGAGTGATGAACGAGAGAGAGAGTAGGGAAAGAGAACTGATATGAGAGTTAAGAGAGTAGTAGAGATTAGATGACGACTGGACGAAAGAAGCCGTGAATGTAGTAGAGCAAAGAAGTAGTATAGATGATGAGTATGAGCAATCTGATGATATCGCCCATCGAGGCAGAGCCAGGACTGATAGACTTGAGTTGAGAGCATTAATTTATCCGCACAATTGTAGGAAGACGATAGAGGAGAATCAGAGAGTAGAGTAGAGCACGAGTACAGTTACATGGTGGTGTTAATTAGTCTAAAAGACTGGAATGTACCTTTTTATGATGAACAAGTGCAGAAGACAGGATGTATCAGGGCTTCACGCAGCATACGCGTAGATGGTTATGTGAGATGAAAGATGTCTGATGACGCATTCTGATGATGAGAGTCACTACTGTTTCTTTCTTCTTTTTTCGCTCTTGAAGTGTAAAATCCTATTTTAAATTTCCCCTCTTATATAGAAAACACCCGGCCCACCTTCTTCACCGAAAAAAATTCGGACTCTGGTCGCTAATAGGAATGGTTCGACTATAACATACAATTTTGGACATATTATCCTTCCTATGTCACAACTTTATAGAAAAAATCCTTTTTAAAGGTTCTTCCATTTACTCGAGCTTCAGTATTTGTAGCACCACGCTAGCGGGGAACGGTGGTGTTATGGAGTTTCCCTATACCAGTTAGCTCTCCTGGGGAGTGTCGGTCTGGCTCAACGATCTATAAACACTGTCTCGAGGGATATTTTATTTGGGTCCGCAACATTTACCCGTCGATTGATATAGCCTCATTTTAAGCCTCAAATGATTGACCACGTAATTGAGCCCTTAGTAGCTACACATAAAGACTATCTGTTTAGCGTTAACGTCTTTAGAATTAACCAACAAAAACACAAAATTAACCTAACTCTATCTATTTCGTACTGCTGTCGACCATTAACTGCTCCAATGCCTTGCCCCAGCAGGATTCTCGAGTTATATTCGTACCTTATGTTACGACTCCTACAGCAACCACTTTCACTGCTCAAAACGACGTTCTCGTAATGAGCCTGGGAACCGAGACAAACCGTTATGACACATAACACCATGAGCATTCGGATCAATGTTGCGTGCCACGCTAAACCTTTAACAAACATTCTAGTTGCGGGAGAAGGTCTGGGGTTATAATTTACTTAGAAATCATAATGGAACCATGGCCTTTGCACCAAATAGGAGACACTCACATTCTAACATAAAGCATACCCTTCATTACCTCATTACTTTGCGTGGGTGGAGTGATCCGATCCATGTGTTCAGTAACAGAAAAGTTTCCTAGATTATCTTTGAGCTCTCTTTATCATTTGGTATTATTCCTTCCTGAACAGCATAATTCCGATGGTTTGAAAAATCCGGTGATTGATCCTGTGGTGATTACCACTCTCCCTCAAAGTTGCATAGTACCCTACGGAGGGAGCACTCAGTTTTGTGCCCCTGGAATCATATGTCGTTTGATCTACTTATCTCTGCCTAGAAAAAAAATAAAAAATAAAAAAAATAAAAAGATTAATAAATTTACTAAGGAATCGTTAAAAGTGTTTATATCAGACCCTCTGGATAGTAGGCCATTCTTGATATATTATATATATATATATTATTATATATATATATATATATATAAATATTATTATATATATATATATATATATATATATATATATAGTATATATATCATAATATATATATATCATACTATACGGTCTATAATAATAATACTATATATTATATATATATACTCATCATAATATATATAATATAACCGTATATATATATTAGTTTATATTATAATTATATATAATATATATATATATCATGAGTATACTCACTCTTTTAGTATAACATGCCTAATAAGTATCACTATAGTATAAAGGAGCGGGTCCGTATCACAACCCTCTATCTCATTTATATATTATGTAACTATACTTATACATTATAATTAACTATTATATATATTAATATATTTAGTTGAGTTTGATAAAATTTAATATATATATTATATTATTATTAACTTACCACTCGCATTCCTTCGTCAGGTATGGGGCTGACCCTTCGGGCCCCTACCTCTTTCCGAGGGTGATTCGGCGAGCTCCACTCTAGAACTAAGGATTCAAATAAAATATAAAAAAAATAAAAATTTCGCTCTTTAATAGCCATCAGTGGTAGTACTAGATTATCAAGTATTTCTTACTTAAATCTTTTAATTCTACGAAGAGTCCTTTTGAATATTTTTAAAAAATATAATAAATTACGGTACAAAATGCCCTTGTATAAATTGCGACTTTTGGAAAATGTAGTTTTTAAAAACTCCTCATAATAAATTTAAATCTGAATGGATTTTAGATTCATTTTTTTCAGTGATACCACATCGTAGTACTAAGTTAGCTTTAAACTGGCAAATAAAGTTTTTTCTCCAAAACATTATTAGTGGGTAAATTCACGGGGCCTTTATTACTTGGTCCGATTCACTCTTTCCCGTAAAAATTGCGTTTATAGGTGGTGAATTCGATCCACCATTTTGAGTTTTTCGTATTTATACATATGATTATTGACAATTTTTTTATTGAGTGTAATAATTAATTTATATATAATGGAAATAAATATAATAATAATAAACTGAAGGAACAGATTAAAATAAAGAATGAACAGGGTAGACAAAATTAGTTCGAATTCGGCATAAATATGTGTCAATGTACAGAGGATATGAAAGAGTTTGTCACTTATTATTTTCATTCTTATTTCATGTTGAGAGTTGATTTAGACACATTTTTATTACTTATTTTAATATGATAAACAATTATTATATTAAGTAAAAATTAAAATATAAAATTGGAATTTATACGTAAAAGAGGATTTTAAAACACACTCGTAAAGATTTAAACCCTCAATTGGAAATTCCGTTTTGACTGAGGACCTAGCTACATATAAAAGTCACTGAATGACTGTATTAAATCAATTTTTATTAATATGAATAATTTTTATAATTATTCTTTTTTCAGCATGTGTTATATATGATAGATTTAAACAACTTTTCTCCAAATATGGAATGAATATAATTCAAAAATGTAACATAAATTAGGCATTTTAAACTGAAAATGTATATAACTAATGTTAAAGATGTTTTTCAATTATAGAAGACGATTATATCCGGTCATTAAGATTAGTTTTGAACATAATTACTTCCTCTCATTTTTTCACTCTGCCTCCATATTTGGTTAGAATTACGAATAGTTACAGATCTTCTCTGTATATGGTTCAAGTCCACCCCGCCCGACCGCTATAATATATATGATAATAGTGGTGCAGAACGTCTTCAATGCCGATTTTATAAAAAATCATAGGATAGACTAAAAAAAAAAATGAAGTATAAAAGTAGCCTGTTAAAGAAACTAAGGGTTACTGCGATCTGATCTTCTTGTAAAAGTACAAGATCACGTTCTACTGGACACACTAGTATGAAAATTATCTTCCAATAGCGACTCGGTTTCATAAAAAAAGTATTTTAACACAAAGAAGAAAAAAAAGGAAAAAAAGATAATCAATAAGGATATCAAAATAATATATGACATGCAATAAAAAAAATAAAAAATTTTTATTCTTTATAAAAAAAATGAATAAATGACATTATATTAGAGGAGTTAGGAATAACTTTCATATAGTAAATAAATGGGATGGAAACATTGGTAACTGACTTTTAAAAAATATAATCAGGGCTTGGTATCGATTCACCACATGGTGTAATTATAAGAAGACCCTAATATGCTTCTACCGCTATTGTCAGTTACTATGATAAGCTAATCACACTAAAAGAATCTTGGAATATACCATAATTTGTCTTAAAGTACATATACACAGATTTACTTTATGTTAACTTAACCACACCACAACCTATAATTCAAACCTAGAAAGTACGCAAGGAGACATCCTACATAGAGTGATTGAGGTCCTAAATAACGCATATGGAATGGATCAAGAAAAGTAAAGCAAAAGATTCTTGTGAAGAATTCCATTTTATTCCTATACAATTATCTAGTTGTATAATGAAAAACATCATTTTTTTTAAAGAAAAAATGATGATAACATTTTATATATTATTTTCATTAACTGCATTTTTATATGCCTACTTCCACCATTCACTATTGATATTATATATAAAAAAAATATTCATGAGATTGAAGACGTTCACTTGCAAACTAACATATTTACCTAAATTTTCACTACTATTACCAATTTGATATTAATTTATATTAATGCTTCTCTACATTAATGTTTCACTATAATGTATTTAGAATCTGAACTAATATTTTTATAAAAATCAGTTTTGGAGTGGTTCTGCCCGACTATTACCCTACCACCAATTATATACCTTTAAATGTTTTACCACCGACTTTTAGGCCTATTACATTTCAATTTTCATTAAATAGAACACAATAGATTTCAATCTATCGGTTACTTCATAATATGAATTAAATTCTACCAAGTTGTGTCCTGCTTCACTATTACCCATTACAGTCCAATTGCAAATTAGCATATGACTATTGGGCTACTATATAATCATCAAAAGAACTAATATACATAACATGGCATACTAGGCTATATAATCACCAAAAGTCCTAATATACATACCATTATTTTAAAGTTTATCCGAGTTAAAAAATAATTAGGCTATATGAATTATATAATTAAACTTTTTAGAACCAGATAGGGCAGGTAATTTCCTTTTCTGAAAAATAATAAAAAAAATCATTAATAATTGGCCTTCACGTCATTCAGCATATTTTACTACCAGAAACACACTATTAGTAGAAATATCATGAATATTTGCCCATCTTAATATTTTTATACTGACACCTTTTTAAAGGAGAATCGAGTGACTCAATGTATAGGGGGAAATATCTGTTAAGTTATAAAAGGACACTATAAGTAGAAATATGCATGTATATACGAATGATTCAGCCAAGCCTGATAAAAATACTCTACTAAGCCTACTTGCTACTCTGGTTGAAAGGAACACCCTATTGAAATAAATTTTATGTGGTTTTGAACAGAAATTCTTCTAGTATTATGCTTCAATTATACTCGTAAATAAATTTTCTTCTTGTCCCTCCCCACATCTGCGTCATGATGGTAAATCGGATTCCGCCTTAATATTAAAATGAGATATTTACAATTCAACAAACATAGCGTATTCTGTTCGTGAAATCAGATTTGAGATTGCTACAATATCAGCTGATGTTCATAAATAATAACATTTTTATTGTATAATACTATGATACATATCAGCTAGTAGTTAATATTGGGCACCATGATGAATTTGCTCATAGACATCATGCACTAGATTTGAGACCACACCTACCAAGTCAGCGAGTGACTCATTCCATAAGAGTAGGCAGTAGCAGAGTAGGCATGCGAGAATATATGAATAAAATTCAGGGTGAAGCACACTCACTATCACCGCTTATGTGTGAATAGACTGAGAGCTCCTTTTATATCCGTTTCGAGTGGCAAAGTCATTGTACGCCATTATTATACCGTGAGCCAAGTTATGGGGGGGGTGCAAAAACTACACATTGGCCCAGGCTCAGGGTCTGGGGTAAAACAGAAATCCTGAGATGCCATAACTTGAAAGCCAAAAGAGACTTTCCAAGTGATTTACGAGAAGACATTAGCACCAATAAACGCATTTCAGTAGAGATGAAAATGTATACAAACTAAAAATAAGTGTCTAGTAAAGTTTTCTCTGAGAGCACCAATGAGAAATAGTTAAGAAAGCAATATGCAGAGCGAGTAAATTAGACACCACTAAATTAGTTTAATTAAGAAACATCTCTATGACAAAGCCCTCACTATAAGCACATAGTACACTTAGTTTTACAGACATAAGCATATTTCCGAGCAAATCAAAAGAACACATATAAGCACGATAAATAATTATTATGCTATAGCTTTTCCTTTTACTCGCGAACACATTTATTTCGTGTAGATAGAAGAGAAAATTGAGAGCATAGATATAGTATACTTGACACTAAATGTGGGGATTGGGACAATTGAGAGTTAAATAAAGCATCGATCGGAATCATAGCTGTAATAGAAGAACTGAATTGAAAACATTATATATTAAAATATGTTGATAAAAGCAGAAATTCAAATTCAGGATTATTCACTTAGTATAAATTATATAACAATCACAACAACAACAACGACACACAATCGCGGGAGAGGT
Organism: Trachelipus rathkii; assembly: GCA_015478945.1. Lineage (NCBI taxonomy): Eukaryota > Metazoa > Arthropoda > Malacostraca > Isopoda > Trachelipodidae > Trachelipus > Trachelipus rathkii. The sequence goes on from JABUQX010063070.1 coordinate 26,927, forward strand.
CGAAGATAGCTAAAGCGATGACAAACATCAATCAACTACTACATCGACGACATCAATTATAATGATACTACCTACAACTATAACATATAATTTATATATATATATTTATTAAAGACCCAAGATACAATACACTAACGTTAGAGTATATCGAGTGAGGGTATAATACAGAAAAATAAATTAATATAAAAGATCAACAGAGTGAATATAAAGAAAAAAATCGTATACAACTTACTTCTATATCTATATAAATATATAACTTGTTCACATGAATTAATATAAGAAAATGCTATTGCTGACCAAAAGTTATAAATAGGAGAGAGGCAGAAGACCGATTTAAAATATAAAGGTGGCAGTATATATTAGCATTATTATTTACAATCGATATAATCTAGAAAACATGTTTATTGAGGTGAATGTGAAAAATAGTGTGTCAAATTAATAATTAGTATTTAGTATATAAAACAAGCAGATAAGATATGCATAGCCTATATGTAATATAATATAAGCTATTCACTTGTTAAATATATAACTAATGGTAAATTACAAAGAATCTAGAACAATGATAAAGGTAAAATCAATTATACAATAATATTGAATATATATAAATTATATATATATAATATATATTAGATAGAGTTATACATGACATAGTAGTAGATTGAAAAACACAAATTATTTAATTATAAAATGAAGTAATGAGAGTGAGAGTGAAGTAATTGCAATTCTGATGAGTCAATAAGTTAAGTAAATTGAATAATATATTAAAAACACTATTATAGAATAAAACATACAAAAAAACATAATATTATAGAGGCAATTATATTAGTCATTGCCAATTAACTCACAGTAATGAGATATATATAGTTAATTTTATGTGTGAAAATGAATGTTCGTAGCGTGGGACACCCAATTTCAAAGTAGCATTAGTCAATACTAAATTTTTTATATTTTTATTTTGCTCGAACAGCACACATAATTCTATGAGTTTATTCACCAAAGTGAACACGGCGATGGGGCGTCTTCGATCTCGAGAACAGTACTCATCTAAATCCAAAGAGAGTATTTTTATAAAAATACTGTCACTAATAAATATACTCACGTATAATATACATCCCGAGAAAGATGAAGGAAGTAATGGATATGCCACATTAATATAGATTAGAAATAAAATAACAAAAAAAATAATTGGAATATTATATAGCAAATATAATTATATATAGATAAGGATATAAAAAGAAACCAAATAATTTATATGGTATGTTTAAGATTATATATATAATAATATATATATTATATATATATATATATATATATATTCATTCCTATTATGCACCTTTCTTCTCGCCTCCCAAACTAGTATTCCTTTACTTACTCAACCCGACTTTTCGTCTCTCTGCCAGTCGATTTAGCACAACTTCCCCACTAATAAACAGTTAACAATGACTATTATCCATCCTTTCCATATGACCAAGCAATCTTAAAACACTCGTTTAATCTCTCATTTACGCCTTTCTTCACACCACAAAACTCCCAAACTGGTTCATTCATCATTTTATCACTTTTCTCACCCCTAACACGAATCTAAATTTATCCATGTGAGCAGAATACACCTTAGATTTAAACCTCTTATTCCACACCATAGTCTCACTACTATGCATTAACATCGGTAACAAACCTTCAAGCAGAACCCTAGCATGCTCGAATTTTTCCTTTTACATTTACCAAGAATTTAATTTCATAAGCCATCTTTCTACCATTCACAACTTTCCTACAAAATTCTGCCTCACCAGTTCCCTTCCATCTAACATATAATCTAAAGTTTTAAATTCAGATATATACGTTTTCCAATTGCTCACCATCCAACATGATTTCACAACGCGGACTCTCCTCACCCACTACCATCACCTTACTCTTATATACACCTACTTTCAAACCCATGCTTTTGCATACCCTATCAAACCTCTCTACCAATCCTTTCAAACTTTCTTCAGATTCGCCACACATCATCAGCGTATAATAAATAGGGCATCGTACATACTTTTCCATCAGTCTAACACCCTCCCTACCTCTAATTCTTTCATTATCCAATCCATATACAAGTTAAATAGCCATGGAGATATAACACATCCCTGCCTCACTTCACTCCCATTTATTCTTTACAACTAGCTTCACTATTTGACAAACTTACTTTTGATTCCATTCAGAAGCGTACCTCCTCCAACATATATCACTAACACTTTCACAAAGCTTCCTATTAATGCGGTGCCAAGTTCATTAAACCTAAAAGCACATCTATTTTTCTCTGTCTCAAGTTTGTTTCAATGTGAAAACTTGATCTACATACTTTCCATCATTTTTAAATGCACCTTGTTCTTTACCACCAATCCCTCAACGCACTCTTTCAACCAAATTACCAGTATATATCTTCCCTGCAACCTCATAATACTAATTCTCCTATAAGTTTCCCCCTTTAATCTCCCATAGCCTTATAAGGGTACCCAATTACTGTTTTCTCCAATCGTTCGGAAATATACCCTTCACAAAGGCTTTGTTACATAATGTCCATATGCAGTCAATCACAATCTCGCCCTCCATTCTCTTGAACAATTTCACCATTTAACTCCATCTATTGCCTGCTGACTGATTTAACCATCTCAGCTTTTTCACTCTAAAAACCTCATCATTCTCTTTTCCCCAAGACTATTCCTTCTTGCAACCATCAAATTCCAAACACATTCACTACACTTCAATCAACTTGTCCATGTCATGATTGAATTACGCTGTGATTGCAGATTTTCGGTTTTCCCTCCAACTATCCTAACATCCATTTCAACATTCACAAAAGTACCAACCATATTCAATATTTTATGAAGATTCCCCTTAATGCTTTCGTACTTCCTTCCAGAAGAGTGTTAATATTCCTTGTTGCAGATTCCCTTTATTCTCCTTCCAAACTGTTAATTCACCCTTTTTTTCTCCTACGTATGCAACTTTTAGTCTTCCCTTTTTTCTTACTTATATATTTTCATACACACTTCTTTCGAAACCTCATCATTGGCTTTTAACACATTCAA
>JABUQX010063070.1:35000-56366 GCA_015478945.1 Trachelipus rathkii
AAGATGACATCAACGAGTTTTTGAATTCTTCCATAACACACTTCATTGGCGACTCCATTCTTTGGCTAAATTTGCTAATGAAACAACATTTATTCAGGGTTTGAAAAGACTATGCATCATAAGTTGTCCCAAGTAAAAAAAAATTATTTAAGTAACAATGAACTAATAATCCTTATAAAACTGACAAAAAAATAATACCTAATCTATTTTGTATGCAAGGACATATGCCTTAGCAAAGTATGCTTTTGAGCAGCTCTATAAGGACAAAAAGTACATGGGAAAGGCTTTTCTCCTGTGTGCCTTCTCATATGCTTTTCGAGTTGAGGTTTCGTTGTAGTTCTGTAAGAACAAAGAGTACAAGCTATAGGTTTTTCACCAGTATGAATTCGCATACAATGAAGTTTCAAATTACTCTTCATCTGGGACTCGTAAGAACAATAATTGCATTTGTAAGTTTTCAAACTGCCTGGGCTTATGTGCAAATCACTAGATTCCGATTTCGGTTTCTTCGATTGAATCTGAAACATTTTATATTATCAAAATAAACTATAATATATTCTATACTATAATATATACCATATAAACTATTTGGAAGACAAAAATGTGAATGGTTAACACTATGAGACTAAAAACCGAAGAAAAAAAAAAAAAAAAAAAAGATAAAATAGAAATCAAGAAATATTAACTCTCAAAAAACATCAGGGGAGGGTTTGATTTTTGCTTAAGGGGGGACCCCATTTTAGCCCAAAACTTAAAATGGACCCGAAATTCTTAATTTTCAGCCGAGTTTGACCTAATAAATGGCAAACCGCATCTTCTTCTGATCTCTGAAAAGTCGTTTTCGGGTGTGTTTCTGTGTCTATAGTCATTTTTTTTTGTATTTTAATTTTTTGAAAACCTATGTTTTTGACATTTTTCGATAATCGTACTACAATTTTTTTCGAAATGACTTCAAACTTGAACTATCGAAAGATTGGACTGTTACCTAAAATCTGTTGGAAAGAAATATTGATATTTAACCACAAATCCGAGCAATGGTCGATTTCAAAAGTTACTTTTTTTGGTTTTGAAATTGAAAAATAGCGAAAAAAGTTTTTATGGTCATCGGATCTACATGAAATTTTCAAGGCATTTGTAGTTGGAGAGATGCAAATTTTTTTACTTAAATCACTTTTTTTGTATATGCAGTATTTTGGATTTGTCGTTGGAGCAAATTTTTAAAAATGTTATTTTTTTGGAAATTTAAAAAAATAATTTTTTTGAGTATTTAAAAAAAATTTATCTTCCTGGGGGCAAGAATTAAAACTCGGCTGCGAGCACGAAGGTGGCGCTGGTTTGGGATAGCCGGCCTTAAATTTAAATTTCCTGTAGTCCCCCGTGTTACCCTCTGAGAAGGGGATAAAGCATGTTAAAAGGAAGTATAAAAAAAATTATCTAAGTAAAAAAGATGTATCTCGAACGACTATAAACGCCATGAAAATTTGATGTTGATCGGATGAGTAGAAAAAATATCTCAATATTTCATTTCAAAAAAATACAATTTTTTCGAAAAAGTGCGAGATTTTTTTTTTTTTACTCATCCAATCAACATCAAATTTTAAGGGCGTATATAGTCGAGCGAGATACATCTTTTTTTACTTAGATAATATTTTTGGTATACTCAAAAAAAAATTGTTTAAATTACCATTTTTTTTTCTTTTTAAAAGTTCCAAGGACAAATAAAAAACTAGCGCATATAACAAAAAAAATTCTAAATAACAAATGTGCATCTCCCAAGACTACAAATGCCCTTAAAATTTCATTCAGATCAGATGACTAGATTTTTTTTTTTTTTTAATTTTTCAATTTCAAAACCAAAAAAAAGGAGGTTTTGAAAATTGACCATTGCTCGGATTTGGGGTTTTGCGGTTTGCCTTTTAATTGGTCAAAATCGGCTGAAAATTAAGAATTTCGGGTCCATTTTAAGTTTGGGGCTAAAATGGGGTCCACCTTAAACAAAAATCAAACCCTGCCCTTTAAAAAAAATAAAACATGAAACAAATCATCATCATCATCCTTTTTTCCCCCCCAAGACTAGGGGTAAGGTGCGTGACATGCATCGGAAAAGAGTAGTAGTAGAAGAACATGACAGAAGTCGAAAAGAAAGACCAGCCTTACCGCCCCCCCTCTATACCTATTAGTGAGAACTCGGCGCAGTCAGAAAATCCACCCTAGAGCTTCAGGGACCGCGATGGACCCTCACTATGGCATATCGTCAAGCGTAAGGTTTATTCCCTGGCCAAGGTGGGCCACAACCATACCCCCTCACAAAACCCCGCCATTCACTCCTATTGTGCACCTTTATTCTCGCCTCTGCCAAACTCACATTTCTCTCCTTCAGACATTCGTTTACTGACTCAATTAACTTTTTCTTACGGTCTCCCAGCCGGTCCGGATTCTACACACTAATCACCACTATACAATCACCGCTTTAACGACCAAACCGACATGTCATTCATTACCTTCCACACATGACCAAACCATCGCAACGTACTTTCATTTATTTCTCATTTACACCTTTCTTTCTTCACCGCACATAACTCTCTAATACGTTATTCTTCGATTTTTAATCAACTTCTTTTTCACAATAACCTACACAAGTAAATGATTAATCTGGGTAACTAATCACATTGAACTTTAGAAACAAATATATGCAAAAAAGGTTGCTTTTATTAATGGATTATTATCTTCTTCTTTCTTTTTCCTCCTCATTGACCCCAGATTGGGGGCGAGGTGCGTAACATACACCGGAAACGATAGTTAAGTAGAACATGAGGTAAGTCGAAAGGAGAGACCTCACCCCCAAACACTTAAGTGCGAACCAGTCGCAGCCAAAAATCCACCCTAAGGTTTCACAACACCGTGACAGACCAACACTGTGGTATCTTGTCAACGTAAAGGTTCATCCCCTGGGCTAGGACCACAAAGATACCCCTCACAAAACCCCGCCATTCACTCCCATTATTCACCTTTCTTCTCGTATCTGCCAAACTCACATTACTTTCCATCAGACACTCCTTTACTGACTCAATTCACTTTTCAACGATCTCCCAGCCGGTCGATTCCCAGCACACTCACCAATATACATCGGCTTAATAAACTGACTATCATCCATCTTTTGCATATGACCAAGCTATCATAATACACTCATTTACGCTTTTCAAATTCTTTACACCACACAACTCCCATAACACGCAAATTCCTCATTTTATCATTTTTTTCACATCCAACTCACCCCTAAGATTACCCATGTGAACGGACTGTACCTTAGATCTATTCCTCCTCTTATTCCACACCATAGTTTATTATTAATTAGTTTAAAACCAATTATTAAGAAAGATGGAAGAGTGAGAGAAATAAAACATAAAAAGTCCACCTAAATTTTATGACGTTCACACTCTAGTGACTCTACTAAACATAGGAGCTTATACACACACACAAAAAATTGAAAACCTATAACACTAAAAAAGTAAGTAAATAAATATAAAAAACATCAATTCAAAAATATTATGTTGTGATGATAAAAAAAAAATCGCACGTAAAGTAATGACAATTAAAAGGAATGGAGTCACTGAAAAACTTTTAGAAAATCTAACAAAAAATTTCTTAAGCATACTTACGTGTTTAAGTAAAATGTGTCTTTTTAAGCTACTCTTCACAGTCATTCGACAATTGCAATAGGGACATGAAAAAGGCTTCTCCCCTGTGTGTTTTCTAGTATGTATCTTTAGCATGTCCTTTGTCGTGCATCGATAAGAACAAACGGAGCAAGAGAAAGGTTTCTCTCCTGTGTGACGTCTCATGGTATGTAAACGAAAAGCTGCTTTGTCATTCGTTGAAAACTGACATTCGATGCATTGGTATTTATGGTTTTTGTTATTACAATTGTTGTTGTTGCCCTTAGAAGAAGTTTTCTTTTCCTCTTTCACTGTTGAAGATTCGTTTAGGGCAAAAGGAGAGAATGAAGCTGAGTCAGAGTTACTGGCAGTAGATAGGTAATGAAGAGGATCCAGTGGGAAGGAATCATACATTGTAGATTGCAACCAAGAAGACTCCAAATTCTTAATTTACGAAAGAAATAAATTCATTAAAAATTTAATAAAAAAGAAAACTGTATAAATGTATCAATTACATTAAATTTCCCAAATCTCACCTCCTTATTAACTGAGTCGGAGTCTGGAAGACTATCCGTCCATGATGAGCACTAGAAACAATTAACAATAATAATTTTTTATTAAAGTTAACATTAAAGCAGACTAGTCATAAAATAGGTTAGCATAAAAAAAATGTAAAAAATGACAACAACAAAATACAAGAAAAAAAAAAGCCTAAAAAAAAATTAAGACTTTTACATCATATGATTCCATAAAGAAATATAATTAAATATAAAACCAAAGACATACTTGAGGCATGACAAGATCAGCAACAGAATCTCCATCTTCTTCTTCTTGCTCTTCCTTATCATCGGAGTTCAAAAGTGACAAAAATGCTGGCGGATCGTCGCTTACGCTCACGTAAGGGACTGAAAATCTTTCATCAACTTCTTCGGACGATTTCTCAACTTTAACGGGAATGTCCTGACATAAGCATTTTAAAAACTTTACATTCTAGTAATAATTAATGGTAGTAGTAGCTATAAAATAATAAAAATAATAATAATAATAATAATAATAATAATAATAATAATAATAATAATATAATAATAATAATAATAAAAATAATAATAATAATAATAATAACAATAATAATAATAATAATAATAATAATAATAATAATAATAGTATTTAATTTGTATCTTATGTATGAGGTTATGAAAGAATTAGAGATGGGGTTGGCAGGGAGGGGGTGTTAGAATGATGAAGTATGGAAGAGAGTAGAGGGTGCCCTACCTATTATATGTGGATGATTTGGTTTTGTGCAGTGAATAAGGAGGGAGTTTGAGAGGAGAATTGGTAGAGAGATATTTGGCAGGATGTGTAAAAGGAGGGGTTATTTTTGAAAGACTCAGTAGATAAGGAGTAAGGTTATGGTTGTGAAGTGAGAACAGTCCTCGGTGTGAAATTATGTTAGATGGTGAGCAATGAGCAGCTGGAACAAGTGTCTGAGTTTAAATATTTAAGATACATGTTGGAATGAAAGGGAATGGATGAATGCAGAGTTGTAGTAAGGACGGAAGCTGTTGAATGGCAGGAAGGTGGCTGGTGCAATAAATACTTGTTTGTTGGTGGATGTAAAAGGGACTAAATCCTGAGTGCACCCTAGGGCTCTACTTTAGGCTATGTTGTTACTTGTGTTAGTTGTTAATATTTATAGTGGAGCTATGAATTGGAATAAGAGGTATAGATCTAAAGTACACATCTGCTTAGGTGGTGGACAATCTTCGGGGCGTGTTAGATGTGAGAAGAATTGATAAAATGAGGAATGAAGTATTAGAGGAGTTGTGTGGTGTGAGAAAAGGGGAAAAAATGAGAGAATTAATAAAAGTACATTGACAATAATTGAGATGGATTTGGTCATGTGGAAAGGATTGGATGATAGTCGGTTGGTCAAGCGGATGTTAGTGGTGAGTGTGTTGGGAATTGAAAGGCTGGGAGTTCAAAAAATCTGAAAAGAAAAAGTTGGATTGAGTCATGTAAAAAGAAGATGCATGTTAAAGGAATGCCTGGAGTGAGTGGAGAAATGGTGAGTGACTTATTGTCGAGTGCTTTTTTCAGAAGTTGTTCCGGATAGAAAATACTGCATATATATTAGTTGTTATTTATTTGTTTTGTATTTTTAATTTATTGCGTTTTTATTCTTTTTTTTCTCTTCTTCTCCTTATTTCTGGGTCGTATTTTTGGTTGTTAGAGGGTATGTATGGGTTTGTTAGGTTATGCTTTTTTTTGTCTTTTTTTTACTTGTTTTCTACTCGAAGCCTGTTTGTCGTAGGTTAGTGCTTGCTGCGTATGACGCTTGAATCAACTCCGAAGAGCCCAGCATAACTATTGCCCCCTTTCTTATTCATTAGTACAACATAACGTGGGTGTGGGTCGCGCACAGTCAATAGGGGGAAAAGTACGCCTAGATGCGGGTCACGGGAACCTTGCGAGCGGGACCCAGTCAATGGCATCTCGTCAATGGTGGGGTTTCATCCCCTTGGCCCCAGGTGGGCGGCCAACCATACTCCCGTCACGAAAAAAGACCCCCGCCATTCACTGGCCTATTATTCAGTTTTCTTCTCTCTCCGCCTCTGCCAAAAGTCAACTCACAATGGCAACCCCACATTGACTGAATGCCATAAGTGAGGGGTTCTCGTTCTCGCCGTGCCTCTCGCCGTGAAGCTCTAGCCAAGGCGTAGAATTTTTATTGGACTGCGCCAAGTTGTCAATCTAAGTATATAAGGGGGGGCGGTAAAGGCCTGGGCTTTGTCCCTCTCTCTTTTCGGGAATTGTGTCATTAGTTTCCTCCTTTCTTCTTCTCTAGAAAAAAATTAACTCATGAATCCCCTTACTCTCACTTTTTCCTTTTCACGTTAACTGTCACTAATGACTTATTATTATTTATATACGTTTTATTCTGTATTCCACGGTGCACACCGTGCTCGCAAAGCACCGTTAACCCCCAGTCTTGGGGAAGAAGGGTTGATGATAATATATACAATTCCCAATTACACTCAACCACTATATCATCCGCTTGACCACGTATCATCCCATACCTTTCCACATTGACCATCATGTCTTTATTTTCATTTATCCCTTTCTTCACCACACAACAATATCTATTTTCATTCTCCATTTTATCAATCCTTCCACATCTAACACGCCCCTAAGGATTTGTCCTCTGAACACATTGTACTTTAGATTATACTCTTATCGCTTCCATAGTCTCACTTATATTAAATTAACCAGTAAAACATACCTCTGTAAAGACCTAGTGCATCTGAAGATTTAGTCGCCTTTACATCCACCACGATTAATTTGCACCAGCCACCTTCCTGCCATTCACAGGCATGAATTGGCATTCCTGGCTAGAATTCCCTTTTTCATCCACATGTATGCTTAAATATTTAAACTCAGACACTTTTCAGCTGCTCATTGCTCCATCTAACTAATTTCACACGAGGGATGTTTCTCACCACAACCCATAACCTTACCTTATCTACTAACTTTCAAACCCCTCCTTTACACATCCTGCCAAATCTCTCTACCAATCCTCTCAAACTCCCTCCTTATTCACTGCACAAAACCAAATCATCCACATATAATAGGTAGGGCACCCTCTACTCTCTTCCATACTTCATCATTCTAACCTCCCTGCCAACCCATCCTATTTTCCAATATTTTGCAATACAATTAATACTATTATTATTATTATTATTATTATTATTATTATTATTATTGTTATTATTATTATTATTATTATTTTTATTATTATTATTATTATATTATTATTATTATTATTATTATTATTTTTATTATTTTATAGCTACTACTACCATTAATTATTTACTAGAATGTAAAGTTTTTAAAATGCTTATGTCAGGACATTCCCGTTAAAGTTGAGAAATCGTCCGAAGAAGTTGATGAAAGATTTTCAGTCCCTTACGTGAGCGTAAGCGACGATCCGCCAGCATTTTTGTCACTTTTGAACTCCGATGATAAGGAAGAGCAAGAAGAAGAAGATGGAGATTCTGTTGCTGATCTTGTCATGCCTCAAGTATGTCTTTGGTTTTATATTTAATTATATTTCTTTATGGAATCATATGATGTAAAAGTCTTAATTTTTTTTTAGGCTTTTTTTTTTCTTGTATTTTGTTGTTGTCATTTTTTACATTTTTTTTATGCTAACCTATTTTATGACTAGTCTGCTTTAATGTTAACTTTAATAAAAAATTATTATTGTTAATTGTTTCTAGTGCTCATCATGGACGGATAGTCTTCCAGACTCCGACTCAGTTAATAAGGAGGTGAGATTTGGGAAATTTAATGTAATTGATACATTTATACAGTTTTCTTTTTTATTAAATTTTTAATGAATTTATTTCTTTCGTAAATTAAGAATTTGGAGTCTTCTTGGTTGCAATCTACAATGTATGATTCCTTCCCACTGGATCCTCTTCATTACCTATCTACTGCCAGTAACTCTGACTCAGCTTCATTCTCTCCTTTTGCCCTAAACGAATCTTCAACAGTGAAAGAGGAAAAGAAAACTTCTTCTAAGGGCAACAACAACAATTGTAATAACAAAAACCATAAATACCAATGCATCGAATGTCAGTTTTCAACGAATGACAAAGCAGCTTTTCGTTTACATACCATGAGACGTCACACAGGAGAGAAACCTTTCTCTTGCTCCGTTTGTTCTTATCGATGCACGACAAAGGACATGCTAAAGATACATACTAGAAAACACACAGGGGAGAAGCCTTTTTCATGTCCCTATTGCAATTGTCGAATGACTGTGAAGAGTAGCTTAAAAAGACACATTCTTAACACGTAAGTTGCTTAAGAAATTTTTTTAGATTTTCTAAAAGTTTTTCAGTCACTCCATTTTTAATTGTCATTACTTTTACGTGCGATTTTTTTTTTACTATCACAACATAATATTTTTGAATTGATGTTTTTTATTTATTTACTTATTTTTTAGTGTTATAGGTTTTAAATTTTTTGTGTGTGTGTAAATAGGACAATCGTGATCACAAAAATTAATGGAACGTCATACAATTTAGGTGTGACTTTATGTTTATTTCTCTCATCTTCATCTTTCTTATAATTGGTTTTAAACTAATTAAATAAACTATGGTGTTGGAATAAGAGGGAATAAGATTAAGGGTAGTCCGTTCCCATGGTAATCTTAGGGTGAGTTGATGTGAAAAAATGATAAAATGAGGAATTTGCGTGTTATGGGAGTTGTGTGGTGTAAAGAAAAGCGTAAATGAGTGTATTATGATAGCTTGGTCATGAAGATGGTGATGTCAGTTTATTAAGCCGATGTATATGGTGATGTGCTGGGAATCGACGGCTGGGAGATCGAAGAAAAGTGATTGAGTCAGTAAGGAGTGTCCTGTGGGAAGTATGTGAGTTTTGGCAAGATACGAGAGAAAGGTGAATAATGGGAGTGAATGGCGGGGTTTTGTGAGGGGTATCTTTGTGGTCCTAGCCCAGGGGATGAACCTTTAACGTTGACAGATACCACAGTGGGTTGGTCTGTCACGCGTGTTGTGAACTTAGGTGATTTTGGTGCGACTGGTTCGCAACTTTAAGTGTTGGGGGTGAGTTTCCTTTGGATTCATCATGTTCTACTTAACTATCGTCTATTCCGGTGTAATTAGTCTACTCACAAATAGAAGAAACGGGACAAGTAATGAAGGTAAGGAAAGAAGAGTACAAGTATATATAATCTACATTAATAATATAGCAACCTTTTTTTGCTATAAAATTTATTGTTTTCTAAAGTTAATGTGTTTAAGATGGCAATCTTAGGGGGGACTGTGAGTTAAAGGGTATGGTGATTGATAAATAGTATTGGCTTTACATATACGGAAATGTATACTGGATTAGTGTTATATTGATGGTTGAGGTAGATAATATAATTATAAATATTGAGAGTGAATTATATTATGTAAAAGTTATATTACTGTATGAGTATGATGTTATTGTGTAATGATGGTAAATGGAGAATATGATCAGTTACTACGTATATTATTTAGGTATATTTATATATGTATAATTATACCGGTATACTATATATATATACTGTTATAATTATTAGTATATATATATAGTATATATTGGTTAGATGTATGTATTAATAGGTCGCCGGCTGGCGACCGCAGACACAGTTAATAATATGAGTCGTTAACTAGAAATGTTACTACTATATATGTATATATAATATGAGAGAATATAGTAATAATTAAGTGATAGTTGTTAGTGATGGTAGCGGCATTCAGAGGCGAAGAATAAAGGTGAACTACCGAGTATGAAGGCATCGTACAATTGCAAATGGGCAAAGGGGTTAATCTGTGGTCATAGTTTTTTTTAAAATAGGTGGGGTATGATATATATTAGAAACTTTTGCCAGCTGGCATTTATACCTTATAGTGAGAGGCATCAGAAAACAATTTAATTCAGAGAATTTGTATAATATTAAACTCACCTATGAACACTGCAAATATGCCTATATAGAGTAATGAAGAGAAATGAATTCCCACAATTTTAACGCGAATAAATAATAATTATATGATATATTACCCTGAAGCTCTAGGGATTGGATTTTTCATGACATTAGCGCCGAAAAGTTCTTATATATATATAAATATCTATAATATATGTAATAGTGTTAATATATATATATATATATGATATATAAATAGGTGGGGCGGTAAAGTATAGGCTAGAGTCTATATTTTCTTTATATTTATATTATTACTAGTAACTATTCTGATGTCATATATTATATGTATTATCTGTGTGGTCCTTACGTCGAGACGAAAATGACATGAATGGTAGAACAAGGTGATTGATTTCTGTGAAGATGAGAGGTATGTGTGTAAGTAATACTTCTTTAAACACAAGAGTATCCATAAGTAATCTAGAGTTGGTGTAGATAGAGTAGAGATGGTATCTCGAAGTGAAAAGTAATGTATTGATTTTGTGTTGGTGAAGAAGGAGATGTTAAGTATGTGTTGGATGTTAAATCAGTGAGGGGTTTAGGAATGGGATTATCGGATTATCGGATCATTATGTTGTTCTTGTAAAATTAAGTTAGTGGGGGCTTGGATGGAGAGGAAGGTGATACGAAAGGAAGTAGGTAAAATTAAGAGTGAGAAGTTAAGTGAGCACGACAATAAGGATAAGTATGTAAGAGCGCTCGCTAGTAAATCGGTTGAATGTGAACAAGTTGATTCTAAAAATTATAAGGTATGTTTAAAGTGTCCGGATTGTCAGTAATAGTACCTGTACCTGTCTATACATTAGTAAATGTAGGAAGTAAATTAATGCTAAGAGCACTAAAGCTTGAATTTGTTGGGACGATGTTGTGAAGCTTCTCCTATACGAAATGATCAGCACAAATTTATAAAGTAGTCAAATTGTAAATCTTGAAAGGCTTCCGTCCATGACATTCCTCTTTCTACTAGCACAGTGTGAAGCTGAGTTTTAGCGGTTCCTGTTGCATGCTTTGAGATCCATGTTTTGGTTTTAGTTTTGTGACATCCTTCCCCTCCAATACCAAGATCTTTAAAGCAAAATTTGCCAATTTCACTTTCAATATTAATTGTGGTGTTCCTCTAGGTTCTGTTTTATCTTAAGTCGTTCCAACGTTATTCTACTTTTCATCAACGATCTTCTTCGTCTGTACTACTGCTCATCCTCTTTAGTCTTATGCTATACCGATTCTCCAGTTCCGTCCACAGCATTCTTCAAATTGTCTCCAACGTTCTTGTATCTAGATGCTGCCTCTTGTCTCAGCTTTTCGTTTTCAATTTTGCCGTCTGTTCGGGATTTCTCAGTGGGTGTACCGCAATCTTTGAATGTCAGACTGTTTTAAATAAACTCAACTTCTTTCTCATTTTCTCTCGATCTCAAAACACCTCCCAACTTTTTATCCCTCGACTGCTCTAATGGTCTCACCTGTAAACAACTAAACATTCTTGGACTAAACTTAAATAGTGAATTGTCTTTGAGAATTCATATCACATCGGTTGCGAAAATGGCCTCTAAGAAGCTGGAAATTCTGTTCAGATGCGTTGAATTTTTTTCTTCTGCTCAGATATTCCAGTTATATAAGGGTCTTCTGTATTCGCCCTCGTAGAAAAAAATACTGTCCGCACATTTGTGGGTGATTCGGTCCACTCTCCTTTTGGATTAGAGTTTGCGAGGTCCCGAGTTAAGACTAAGAGACCTATAGAACTAGTCCATACTTTCTGATCCTCGACTTCTCATTTTTTCTTTCTGCGACCGTGCGTGGTGCCCTCCTACTCTAGTTCTAATATTAGAGGCTACTTATATAACGGCAGGCTTGCTCGAGAGGAAACTGCACTCTCGCAATTCCCCTCCAGCCATCGCGTCCCTCTACTTAAAACACGGTGCCTTAGTACCTCCAGCCATGAACATTGTGTCAATATTGGAGACTACAAGGAATCCTCGTTGTGGTGGCCTCCTTCTTCCAGCCAAATCTGTTTGTGGACTCCTTGCCTCATCTAGTTTCCCATCGAGTACAATCTTTCCTCCTTTAAGCTCCCACTCTGCGCCGCACCTCGAGGGAAATTGAGAATAGGCACACGACTGGGTGGGTTTACTTCACATTTTGTCTTTTATTGTTTTTGTTTACTTTTTTGTTTTATTTAATGTTATTGTATTTTTTTTTTACAGTTATCCCTTGAACAAGGCTCTGCCCGTGAGTGGTGGCTTTGCTAAAAAAAAAAAAAAAAAAAAAAAAAAAACATAGAAAATAAAAAGGAAATTATAAAAAAAAAATTAAAAATTAAAAATAAAAAGAACACTATTATTAAATAACACAATTAAATCACCGTTCCCTAAATCTGCTTCTTAGCAATCAAAGAAAAAAATTTAAAAAAACAAAAAACCCCTGTCCACCGCCACCAAGAGATCCTTTAAAAAACATTTCCCTCGATGACTAGAACATCTTGTCGTATGGTTTAGAGGCCGAGACAACGGGTTGGCTCATCTATCTTAATAATAAATGAATGAGTAATGTTGTTCAGTTTAAAACTTAAAATAACTTAAAAAGAATTTATAGATATAGCTTTATACATTATTTAAGTGGCAGGAAAAATGCATATATAGAAATTGAGGGTAGAACCAGTTTGAAAAAATGATCCATAAATGATAACTCCTTCGATTTTTTTTTTTTTATGATCAATTTTGCAAAACAAGATTAGATTAAAACCTGCGTTTAAAAAGACATTTATGAATAAAAAGCACACTTGCCACTCAATTTTCTTTTTTAACTATATATTCCTTGCAACACTAAAAGTATATCATTCGATTTTACATAAAAAGATTAACAACATTTAAAATAATAGACAACTAGTCGACGTTTTAATCATAATCTACACATATAAGAATGTAATTCGTTTACGCTAACATATATCATCTACTATTCACGGATTTTAGAATATTACTTTAGCCATTTTTGGTGTACCCTTTCTCCTACTACTTTCAAAGTATGAACATAGAGTATTTTCATCTCGTATCAGGGGTCGCACTTTCGGGCTTCTTAATGTTCTTGATTTTATGTTGGTCCTGTATATCTGTATGATATTGCGACATAACCGTAAATTGGAAATTTTTTTGCCCCTATTATATACAAATTCGGAATATCACGGTGATGTATAATATATAATAATATATAGATATAGTATAATATATATTATCTATTTATATATATATATATATATATATATTAATTATATATATATATATATTATATATATATATATATAATATACTATATATAGAGCTCCTATTATACATTCCTATGTTTTGCAGGTGCATGCACACACCTCCTGAGGAAGGAAAGTGGGTGGTATGAGGATGATGGATATTTAATTACCATATAATACTTAATATTGATATATTATATATATATAATAAATAATATTATATTATACTATATATATATATATTAATATATATACTATAACAAAATATATTATATATATATTCTAATATATATATATAATATATATATTATAATATAATATAATATATTAGTGATCGGAGCGAAAAAGCTGGAATTTTTGCATAACCTCCGCGCGTTGTTGTTTTTTTTTTGCGTTCCTAAATTTGTGCTTTTAAAAAAACGCGGTTGCGGTTTTTTTGCAGTTCTTAAATTTTCAACAACCGCGGTTGCGGCTTGCGGTTATGGCAATAAAATAAAAACTTTAACAAATTAATAAATTTACCTTTCTTGTAATTCTCTACTGACTAGTACTACTACTATACCTCTTACTTACTCAACTAACTACTACTAATAATAATAATAAAATATAATAAATAAAAGTACAATAATAATAAAAATAAAGTATAATAATAATAATAATAATAATAATAATAATAATAATAATAAATAATAATAATATATAATATATATAATCGCAAAGATAATAATAGATAATATAATAATAAATAATAATATAATACATATAATAATATATTATATATTATTATTGTTATTTTATTATTATTGTTGATGTATTAATTATTTTTTATATTAACTTAATTTATATTAATTATTATCTATTATTTATTAATATTATTCATTATTTGATTATTATTATTATTATTATTATTTTATATTATTATATATATTTTATTATTATTATATTATAAACCTTCGAAATTTCTAAATTTCTGCGTCTATTTAATATATTTGCAGTTAGGCCTCTGTATAACAAGAGTTTAATCCCAGAGTGGCGGAAGAGAGGACCATACATAATAATCAGCAACAGAATCAATCACCTCCTCATTAATCCCAACTTGGGAACTGGAAAAGTAATCCGACTAAGGGTGCTGTCCTTTAGTTATTCGTGGTTTGTAATTTGCATTTTAGAAGAGCGCAGTTAGATGTTAAGAAATAGGACAATTTTCCTGCTTTTCTCAGTTAATTCTCATTTCCTTTTAATTGTCACAAAATCAAATTAATGCAGCAGACCGCTGAAAACGTTGTTTCGTTTGGTATACTATGATTGGGCAAATGAACAAATATCTTTTAGCATCATCTTTCAAGCCTTTGAGTTATGTTGTCCCTCTCCACCACATTAAGGATTCAAATTCTTAGGGAATCGATTTCTTTTTTTTCTTTTGATAATTTTGCTATTTCAACATCCAAAACACACTTATCCAATGAATTCTTTTTCCTGTTATCATCATTATCCCTACTTGATGTTAAATGAGCATCCATTCATGGTTTCAAACAGAGTTTTTTTGGCTATTGCATGTTGAAGGTTTCTTTTTTTACTGCAGTTTTAAAGATTCTATTTAAGTGGATGTCTTTTAAAGATATATCTTTTCCCAATCCTGAAGAAAGTTCTTACACGTTGTGCTCTTTCTCCTGAACTATCCCTTCAGAACAACCAAGAAGCTTGTGAAAAATTTCAACTTTATAGTCGATCATTCTAGATAACGTTTCGATGGAATACAAGAAATTTCTCTCCATATCAAATCTTCGAATTAACTCCGAATTTATTGTTTGTACATGCAGTTGACCTTAAAGTCCCCTTCAGCCTCGAATTAAGGTCTGGTGAAAGTTTTTTAACGATGACAATAAAGGACATTAGTGTGATAGTAGAGGACGAATGGAAAGCTACACTTTTATAGTTCAAGCTTTCCAAATATCTCGCAATAGGTAATACATTTTCAACTTAGTATAAAATCAAGAACTAGTGAATTGTCTATGTTAGAAATATTTGAGGAGTAAAAAAATCCGATACTTTTGGTTTTCATATATATAGAGAGGGAAGAGTTTTGATATACAATAAGAGAATATTTTTAAAAAGACTAATTCTGACATCTTCCCATTTGCTGTTAGCGGTTTCGAGAACAGAGTAACAATTACCCGCGGTGGCGGTTGCAGTTTGCGGTTGCATTTAGACCAATGTGGACAAACTCCGTGGTTGGCAGTTGAGTTTGCGGTTTATCCAAAAATAATATGTGCAAGGTTTGCGGTTTAATGTCGAATCCGTCATCTAATCTATATAGTATATAATAAGTATATTATATATATCATTATAATAATATATATATATTATACTATATACTAATTATATATTTATATATATATATACTATAATATTATATATAATATATATTATAATATATATTATTATATATATATATAATATCAATATAATATAATAATTATATACTATATGCAAGCAAGTGACAGATCAGAATTTTGCGCCTTATTCGTCTTTTTCCTTCCAGATTGATTTCATTGTTCTAACTACTTTTTTTTTTTTATTTTCATTTTTTTAATTCGCCAAGAAAAAAAATGTAAAAATAAAAAACGTTCAAAACGTTCAGGACACACATTCTCAATTTTTTCGTTTAACGTGTGGAAAAAAACTAACTCGAAAAATGGATTATACAATTTTTTTGACCTAAATCATCGCAGACGAGTATCAAACATGACGTTTTAATATATTCTACTTCTGCTTTTTAATAAATGCACTTCAATCAATTATTCCAACTCGTCTCTCCTCTCTCTCAACTCTCGTCTCAATTATCTACTCTCACCCCGGTCCTGTTCTCCTTCCTCCATCTCTCTCCTTTTGCACCTCTCTCTCTCTCCTATCCTTCTCTCTCTCTCTATATATATAATATTATATATACTTATAATATATATATATATTATTATATATATATTTTATAATATTAAATAATATATATTATATTATTATTATTATCGTAATACATATATTATATATAAATATTAGAATGTAAATTGTAATATAATAATTATTATATATATATTTATTAATATATATTATAATTTTTAAAATATATGATATTAATTTATTATATCATATATATTATTATATATATATATATATTAATATATAATTATATTATATATATTTATATCATACATATAATATATAATATATCTATTATATATAGTAATATATATTAATATATATATATATATAATATATAATATATATATATATAATATATATATACATAACATATATATTATATATAGTAGTATATATTATATATATATATAATATATAAGTATAATATATATATATATATTTAATAAGTATATAATATATATATATATATATATATATATATATATAATTATATATATTATATATATTATTATATAATATATATTAATAATTATAATTTAATATATATATATGACTATCACTAATATATAATTTAATACGTATAGTATATTATTTATATCATTATATTAATATAAATATATATATATAAGATATATTATATATATATAATATGTTATCAATAATATATCTATCTATATATATAATATAATTATATATATAATATATATATATATATATATAATATATATAATATTATATATATAATATATATTACTAATATATATATATAAATATATATATATATATATATATTTATAATACTATAATAATATATATATAATAATAGTATATTTAAATATATATAATATATATAATATAATTATACTATAACTATTATAACTATATATATATATATATATATATTATAATATTATATATTATGTATATATATGATATATATATATATATATATATAATATATATAATATAATATATATATATATTATATATATGATATATTATAGTATATATATATTCTATCTATATATATAATAATATATATATATCTATATTTATATTTATCTAATAAATATATCTATTATATTATATATTATATATATAGTATATATATATATATATAATTATTATAATTATATATAATACTTATTATATATATATATATATAATATATATATATATATAATATATATATATATATTATATATTAATATATATATATTATTATATTAATATATATATATAAATATTATATATTTAATATATATATATTATATATATATAATATATATATATATATTAATATTTATATATATATATATATATATACATTCTCTTCACTTTTCTCCTTGGCGCTATAATAGTTTGCCTCAGACTGCTCCCTTAACTTTTATTCTTATCTTGAACCTTTCTTTTTTTGCTTTTTCCTTTTCTCTTTACTTTTCTCTCTATTCCTTTTCTCTCTTCCTTCAGTTCTCCTATGTTCTTCCTCTTCTTTTCATTCATATGTTATATATGCCTTTATTTTTGTTCTGTTTATGTTTTTTTTTCTATTTTTTTTATCACTGTAAGTCGAGATTATTTTCTTATTTCCGCATATTTTTTTTTATTGTTCTCGGCTCTCTCTCTTCTCTCCTCTTCTCCTCCTCTTCTCTCTCATGCGCACCATCTCTCATCATCTTCTCTCTTCTCGTCTCCTCCTCTCTCTCATCTGTCTCATCTTCTCTCTCTATAATATATATTATATAGCTATATATATATATTATATATAAAATATTATATATATAATATAATATATATAATATTATATATAATATAATATATATCATGTATATAATATATATAATATTAAAGTATAAATAAATATACTATATATATATAATATATATATATATATATAATATATATAATATTTATACTATATATAATTTATATATATATATAATATATATATATATATAGTAATATTATATATATATATATATATAATATGTATAATATTATTATATATATTAATTATATAATATATATTTATATAATATTATTTAATATATATATATATAATATATTATTAATAAATATATTCTAATCTATTTCTTTCGATTGCTTCAGTAAGTTCTTAGTTATTTTTTTCATATATTCTTATATTTTTTAATAAATTAGCATATATTTTTTTTAAAAAAATTTTTTTACATTTTATTTTTGCAGTTATTTACTGATGGTTCTCCCTCTTACGCACTTCAGCTTTACATTCTTTTTACACACACTCAATATTACTTACTATCTACGGAAACAGAACCTTCATTTAAAAAAATACGAACTGACACTACTGTCGATTTACCTCTTGCGAAGAAGCCAAGAGTGACGGCTTCCAAAATTAGCCCCCAAATCCACCCCATGCCCCATAACACTCGAGGGGGGGGGAGGGGTTGACGAACTCCAATGACGGCCTTGTTCTGAAGAACGGTCTATTTTCAGCATTAATTGACGGCCTTGTTCTGATGAAAGGTCTATTTTCAGCATTAATTGACGGCCTTGTTCTGATATGAACGGTCTATTTCACATAATTGAAACGGCGCTGTCGATCGAACCGGTCTATTTTTCACAGCTTAATTGACGGCCTTGTTCTGATGAACGGTCTATTTTCAGCATTAATTGACGGCCTTGTTCTGATGAACGGTCTATTTTCAGCATTAAGATTTCGCTACCGGTCTCGCGTCGTCTTTCTCGCTCGTCAATTCTTTCACTTTATTGAAGCATCACCCTCTCTTTTCTTTTTAAAACCTCACTTCTCCTTCTCTAAACCTCACCTCTTCTTTTCTAAACTTTTTATTATCTTATTATAAATCGAAACACATGTTCTGGCAGCAAATCCAACTCTGTTAATTCTTACTGTTTCCATCTTCAACTTTAAGCTAAAGGATGCTGTGTTTATGTGTGCAGTGATGATGTTTGTTCTCTGTGTCATTTTGATTTGAATGTCTTCCAAATTTTCTAATAGCCTTATGTGTTCAAGCTATCCCGTTCACCTATCTACCCAAATGCATCATTCTGAGTTCGTGATTCTCCTCTCTGTTCCTCTTCTCTCGTCTGTCTGTCTGGTTCTGTCTGTCTGTCTGTCTGTCTGCTCTCTCTTCTCTCTCTCGATTTCTCCAGTCTCTCTCTCATCTTGTTTTTTCTCTCTCTCTCTCCTCCTCTCTCTTCTCTCTCCTCTCTCTCTCTCTCTCTCTCTCCTCTCTCTCTCTCGACTACCTAAACTCCAAATTTAGAAAGTTTATTCTCTCTCTACGACCTCATGCAATCCATTGCCGTGAAGTGTCATTCAAATTCTCTGTTTTGATTTTTATTCATCACAGCATTTCGCCGATGGGCTTGCCTCTATTTCCTATTTCTCAAGGAAAACAACTGAGAAATCTGTTGCCGTACAAAACTTCTCTAGTTACAGAATGACTTTGAGTCAGATGGTGAATGGCTCCTTACTTCGTATCTCTGATCGCTTTGATATGAATCCGAACATATTAAAGACCTTTCTAAACCAATCCTTTCCCTTCTTCTGTTAATGCATGTTGCTCGTCGTTTTTCTATGGCCCCTTCCCTCCTAGGTTGCACTCCTGCATCATCCTTACTCTGTTTTTCTTAATGTCTGTTTTTTCGCAGCAAGAAAAACCAGCGAAAAATTTTTTTTTGACCATCTTCGTGCCGCAAGCCTGGTCGATTTGCGTCCCATGAAATGGCTACTGCCCCCATCGGAGGGACTCTTCGGAGTGTCCAGAATGCATAGCCAACGTGATTTTCTCTGGAACAGAAGATAAATTTCATTTTGTCTTCCAGAACTAAATCTAATAAATACGTGTTAATGTTAAACTCTGGCTTGTTTTAGTGGCTATTCAACATATGGGAATGCTGCCGTGTTTTCAAGCTGTCTAAAGAAAAACTCATTGCAGTCTTCTGATTTTCATCCCAAAAAATTTAATAATCAATTCTTTCAACTCTCTCTCTCTCTCCCCCTCTTCCGCCTAATCTCTTTTCTCTTTCTCTGACCCTCTCTGCCCGCGTCTCGTCGTCTCCTCTGCTCTCTCCCCCCTTCTTCTCCTCTCTGTTCTCTTCTCTCGCCCTGCCTCCATCTTCCCCCTCGCTTTCTCATCTCTCTCTTCTCCTCCTCCTTCAAATTGTTGCGTCACCCTCTTTATACTTTCGCTATTTTACAATTGGACATTGCTCCTTTCTGAATCTCCTTCGTCTCTCTCACTCTCTCTCTCTCCTCTCTCTTCTCCCTTCTTCTGTCTCCCTCCTCTGCCCCTTAAACACCGTGTGTGTGTCAGACAGTGTCGGCCTTTGAATGTTTCTGAGTCCGTCTGGCTTTCCCCTCCAGAGGAGATCTATATATATATATATATATATATATATATATATATATAATATATATATATATATATAATATATATAAATAAATATATTACAGCAAATTATTATAATACATATATAATATATATATTTTATAAATTATAATATATATCTCTGTTTAGCACCCTCTTCCATCCGCTTTAAAGAAAAAAATAAAACAGCTTGCAAGGCAGATTTTTTTAGAATAATTAAACCGAAACTAAAGAAAACGCATTGGTTTTTGTTTGCTTCTTAAGTTTTTTTTGTTGTTTTTTTTTACATTTTTAGAATAAAGGCAATAAAAAAAGTAAATCTAAATATTGTTAAAGCATTAAAGCTCTAATACATCCTAATTTATATTTAATGGTAAATAAATATGGAAGGAAACATGTCCAGAATTCCAGTGTTAGATCAGTTGATCATATGCGAAGCTAAATATCGGTTTAGAGTTGAACGGAGATTGGTCTTGAGACTCTGTTCTCGAAATTACGAGTGGTAGGAAATCTCACCCCCCCTAAAAAAAAAAAAAAGGGGGGGGTAAAACATGACTGGAAAATCTAAATAAATAGACAGTGCAATTGTAAATAACAATAAGAATAAGACGAGTGATGCTGAACAGTCGG